>VOCT01085174.1:0-37605 GCA_007922175.1 Pelusios castaneus
CTGCAAAAAGTGAAAGCTAAGTCAAATCACAAAAGATGACTATAAACAAAGAACACCGTAGGACCGTTATTCAGTAAGGGGGGAGGAACAATAACAGAAAATATGGAAATGGCAGAGGAACTAAATGATTTCTTTGTTTCCCTCTTCACTAAGTAGGTTGGTGGTGAGCGGATGCCTAACATAGGGGAATCAATAAAAATGGGAAAGGATCAGAAGCTAAATTAGGGAAAAAACAAGTTAAAAATTTCTTAGACAAGTTAGATGTCTTCAAGTCACCAGGGACTAATGATATGTAGAGCCCTGTGAATCCGCAGATATCCACATTATATCTGCAGATACAATGTGGATATCCAAAGACCCTTTCTTGCAGATGCAGATCAGATACAGATCCACAGATTTTTATCTATGCAGGGCTAGAGCCCTGCAAATATGTGGATATCCGCGGATATCTGCATTATATCCGCATCGGCGGATACAACATGGATATCTGCGGCCCATTTCGCGCAAATGCAGATCGGGTGTGGATCGACGTATTTGTATGCATCCTAGAATACTCAAGGGACTGACTCAGGAGATATGAGCCATTGGCTATTATCTTTAAACAATCATGCAAGTCTGGAGAGGTCCCAGAGGACTGGAAAAGAGCAAATATAGTGCCCATCTATGAAAAGGGAAATAAGGACAACCCAGAGAATTATAGACCAGTCAGTTTAACCTCTATATCAGGAAAAATAATGGAGCAAATAATTAAGGAATCAATTAGCAAATATCTAGAAGGCTATGTCTACACTTGTTCAAATAAATCAACTTTGCTATGTCAACTTAACAAGATCAATGTTAAGTCGACCTTGTTAAGGTGACTTAGCATGTCTAAATTTAGGTCGACTTAAAGTTGACCTTGCCAAATCAACTTAGAGCATCTACACTGGATGCCTAAGTTGACTTGCAGGGGCTAGCTGGACCTGGGAGTGGTGCATGGTGGGAAGGGAGCACCCCTTCCCCAGGGACCCCTTTAAAAGCCAGGGAGCTCAGCATCTTCCCCATTGTATTAGGGTGCATGGGGGCTGAGCAGGACAGGGGCAGGGTACAGGAGCAGCATAGGCAGGGCTAGGCACCTTGGGAGGGAGGTCAGTGGGGGAGCCCTGGGGACTTTTAAAGTCAATTTAGGGCTAACCCACATCTACACTGGCTTCAGTCAAATAAATAAAGTCGACTTAACCAGTAAGTTGACTTAAAACCAGGTGCTGCTGCTTAAGTCGACTTAGGGAAACTGTAGTGTAGACCCAGATGAAATTAAGACGACTTGAGCCTGCTTAAATCAACTTAAATTACTAGTGTAGATGCACCTGAAGAGAATAAGGGGTTAAGAGATAGTCAGCATGGATTTGTGAAGAACAAATCCTGTCAAGCTAACCCGATAGTTTTCTGTGTTGGAGTAAAAAGCCTTGTGGATAGAGGGGAAGCGGTAGATATATTATAATTAGACTTTAGTAAGGTTTTTGCTATGGTCTCGCATCATCTTCTCATTAACAAACTAGGGAAATACAACCTGGATGAAGCTACTATAAGATGGGTGCAAAATTGGTTGCATAATCACTCCCAGAGAGAAGTTATAGACGGTTCACAGTCATGCTGGAAGGGCATAATGAGCGGCGTACCAAAGGAATTGGTTCTGAGTTTGGCTCTGTTTAATATTTTCATCAATGATTTAGATCATGGCATAGAGAGTACACTTATAAAGTTTGCCAGTGATACCAATCTGAGAGGGGTTGCAAGTGCTTTGGATGATAGGATCACAGTTCAAAATGATTTGGACAAACTGGTCAAATGGTCTGAGTAAATACAATGATATTCAATATGGACAAGTGCAAAGTAGTCCACTTAGGAAAAAAACAATCAGTTGCACACATACAATGACTGCCCAGGAAGGAGTACTGCGGAAAGGGATCTAGGTGTCATAGTGGATCACAAGGTAAATATGAATCAACAGTGTAACGCTGTTGCAAAAAAAAGCCAACATTATTCTGGGATGCATTAACAGGAATATTGTACGTAAGACACAAGTAGTAATTCTTCTGTTCTACTATGCACTCATTAAGCCTTAATTGGAATATAGTGTCCAGGTCTGGGCATCTCATTTCAGGAAAGATGTGGAGAAATTGGAGAAAGTCCAGAAAAGATCAACATGAATGATTAAAGGTCTGGAACACTTGACTTATGAGGGAAGATTGAAAGATCTGGGGTTGTTTAGTCCGGAAAAGAGGAGACTGAGAGGGGTATGATAATAGTTTTCAAGTACCTAAAAGGCTGTCAAAAAGAAGAGGGAGAAAAAATTGTTCTCCTTAACTGCTGATGAAAGGAGAAAAAGCAATGGGCTTAAATTATGGCAAGGGAGGTTTAGGTTGGACATTAGGAAAAAATTCTTAACTGTCAGGTATGTCTACACTTGCAAGTTAGTTCAAATTAAGAAAGCTTAATTTGAACTAACTTAAGCCTTGGCCACACTAGGCTTTCATTAGTTCGAATTAAGGGCTTCCTTAATTCAAATTAATAAATTCGAGTATATCTTTCGAACTAACCCTTAATTCGAATTAGTTAGTTCCAATTAAGTCAATGTGGCCATATTAGTTCGAACTAACTGCTTAGTTCAAACTAACCGGCACATTGAGCTTAATGCAACTGACTAATTTGAACTAAGCAGGTGCCATGCATGGCACCTGCTTAGTTCAAACTAAAATTCCAGTGGGGCCATGCTAGTTCGAATTAAGTTAATTTGAACTAACTAAAATTAGTTTGAATAAGTTAGTTCAAATGAACTGAGCTTGATAAATTTATGGAGGGGATGGTATGATTAGCCTATTTTGGAAATTGACTGATATTTGGCTACATGTGGTGGATTTAAACAAGTGGCCTAAGAGGGGAGAGTACGTGGGGTGGGTTCTGAATTATTACAGAGAATTGTTTCTTGGATAACTGGCTGTTGAGACTTGCCCACATGCTCAGGGTTTAACTGATCGACATATTTGGGGTCGGGAAGGAATTTTCCCCCAGGGCTGATTGGCCTGGGCTCTGGGGGTTTTTTGCCTTCCTCTGTAGCACAGGGCATGGTTCACCTACCAGTGAATTCTCTGTATCTTAAGTCCTTAAATCATGATTTAAGGAGGTAAATAACTCAGTCATAGGTTGGTGGCCTATTGCAGGAGTGGGTGGGTGAGGTCTTGAGGCCTGCATTTTGCAGGAGGTCAGACTAGATGATCGTACTGGTCCCTTCTGACCTTAAAGTCTATGAGTCTATGAGTCTATAACTAATTCAAACTAACTTTAGTAGCTGTAGACCTAGCCAGGGTAATTAACCATTGGAATAAGTTGCCTTAAGGAGGTTGTGGAATCTTCATCACTGGAAGTTTTAAGAGCACATTAGACAAACACCTTTCAGGGATGGTTTAAGATGGTACTTGGTCCTGCCATGAGTGCAGGGAACTTGAGTCGATGTCCTCTCATGGTCCCTTCAAGCTTCTATGATTCTATGTTGTATCTCAGCACACCTCAAATATCTGAAGAGTGACATCAAACCCCACTTGTTTCATTCGCTTCCAGCCTGTAAGAGAAACATCTTTACTAGTAGGGTTTATGTTTTGTGCTAAGTTTAGACTTTGGTATTTCATTTCAGGTCTGATCCAAAGCACAAGTGGAGTCACTGGGAGTCTTTTCATTGACCTCAGTGGGCCTTAAATGCATTCCTTTGCTCTGGGAATGATGAGTTCTATGGTTATGCTTATGTCTGGCAAGATTGAATTCCACAGAAGCAGTGCAAGCAGAATTTAGCCCATTCTGCCATGCTTCAGCAAGTGATTATATTTATACTAGGGGTTTTCTTTAACTTGGAAAAACATATGTAGAAGGGTTTATGTTTAAAATATCATTTGAAAATAAAAGTATTCTCTAAATTTTCCTTTGTAAAATAAGTAAAGCTAATTTTTGTCTGACCAAAGATTCCATAACACTAACTTTTTAATTGTCCAGCTACCTTATTGGTTTTATGGACACATTTAATGAAAAAGCAGAGGAGCTGATGAAGAAGTTAGAGGAAAAAGCAGATGGAAAAACTGAACTTGGCATATTGAGCATGATGAGCCAGGTGACTTTGGATGTTATTGCAAAGGTACGGACTGTCTGATTTCCTTGTTACACTGTATGTCACAGAGAACAGTTGAAGCGCATCTTGCTCGCACATCAAAGTAGCAGGGATTCAGCATGGGCTACCAGCAAGATTATGTACCCAGCGTCCCAGATGGGCTTGTACAGCCCATGATCAAGTTTCTACTGCCATTTCATAGAATCATAGAATAATAGGGTTGGAAGGGACCTCACGAGATCATCTAGTCCAACACCCTGCCAAAAAGCAGGACCACTCCCCATAAAGTATCCCAGCCAGGGTTTTGTCTAACCGAGCCTTAAAAATCTCCAAAGATGAAGATTCTACCACCTCCCTAGATAGCCCTTTCCAATGCTTCACCACCCTCCTAGTGAGAAAGTTTTTCCTAATATCCAACCTCGACCTCCCCAGCTGTAATTTGAAACCATTGCTCCTTGTTCTCTCCTCTGTTACCCTCGAGAACAGCCTAGCTCCCTCCTCTTTGGAGCAACCCTTCAAGTAGTTGAAGGTTGCTATCAAATCTCCCCTCAGTCTTCTCTTCTGTAGACTAAATAAGCCTAGTTCCTTCAGTCTCTCCTCATAAGTCATGTGCCCCAGCCCCCTAATCATTTTTGTTGCCCTCCGCTGGACTCTTTCTAATTTGGCCACATCCTTTCTGTAGTGAGGAGCCAAAACTGGACACAGTACTCCAGATGCGGCCTGACCAGTGTCGAATAGAAGGGAATTATCACATCCCTCGATCTGCTGGCAATACTCCTACTGATGCAGCCTAATATGCCATTGGCCTTTTTGGCAACAAGGGCACACTGTTGGCTCATATTCATTTATGGTGTACTACCTAGATTATGCCTCCCTGAGCTGCAGATGACTCCTTTGACTGCACTGCATCGTAGACATAGCCTTAGAGAGCTATCCAGGTCTGTTTCATCTTTTCCCTCTCCTCAAATACCAGAGGAACATGTCAATATTAATTCACATATGTGTACATGTTCTCATTGCCATTAAACATCAACATAAAACTTGCCATGCCTGTACCCCCTCTGCCTGATCCAGACAGGGTTGGTAGAATGGAGAAGCAAATAACTACCCCCACTGGGAAGACAGGGGAGGTAGTGTGACAAAGAGGAGTGTCTCTGAGCCACTATCTCTTCCATCTACTTCTGGGCTGTAGATCACACCCTTTGCTCAGGGCTTTGCCTAAAGGCAGAAACTAGCCCTAAGGTACTAGCATGACACAGGAACAGGACATTTTTAATTATACATGCAATAAGCAGATGAATTTAATAAGTGAATAGCTGCCTCTTTCTCTCAATGTTCTCAGGTGGCCTTTGGCATGGAATTAAACACACTGCACAATGACCAGACGCCTTTCCCGCATGCAGTGTCCATGGTCATGAAAGGAATGCACGAGACACGCATGCCCTTTGTGAAGGTCTGTATACGTCTCACTTCAGTTAGTGCTCTCTTCACAGTGACGCTGAAGTCACTGAACGCATATTGACCTGTGAGTGCAGAGGGCGGTGCATGTATTTGTACCCCTTTACAACAGAAAGAGGATCAGCAGATTAAGAAGGTTCCTCTCAGGGACCCAGGCTGCCCACCACTGAGGTGGCCCCGGAGCCAGAGGCCACTCTCTGCCACCGTCCCAACCTGGCTGGTCTGCCATGAGCTCTGGACGGCAGCACCGGCTGCACTGGTCATTCAACAAAAAATAAAAAATTTCCACAAAGAGAAAATATTTTTGGCAAAAAAATTCATTTAGTCAAACCCAATTCTTTATTAAAAACAGTATAGACCAGCCTTGGACTCTACACCTCTTTCATTTATGCTGCAAAGCTAGTAAAATGACTGAGTATATTTTATATTCAGTACATGCCAGGAAAACAAAAACTGTTAAAGGAGATTCGGGAAAGTGTGAGACTGCTGCGCCGCACAGGAAAGGAATGCATTGAGCAGAGGCGAGAGGTTCTCCAGAATGGAGGAGAAGCCCCACAAGATATTCTTACCAAGATCCTGCAAGGGAACGGTAAGAAACAATGTTCTCTGATTGCGTTACTCAGTGGGTTTAAATTTAGGTGTGGACATGCTAAGTCGACTTAGCTAAAGTCAACCTAAATTTACAAGTGTAGACACAGTCATCGACATGTTCAGGAATACTTCTTTCAAGCTGAAGATCCAGACAAGAGTTTGTTACAAGTGGGACCTTTGTTCTCATAATTTGGTCGTTTCTGAGTTTTACATAAGCCTCCTTCTTCATTTGCTCAGAATTTGGGTTACGATCACCAGGGAGCCACCTTCCACTCTAATCCCCACTTCCTATGTCCTTAAAATGTTGTTAAAAGGTCAAAGTCAACTTTCCTAACTACTTTGTTTCCTGTCCCAGCAGCTCAGGCGGAAACAAGAGATGATGAAAATATGCTGGATAACTTTGTCACTTTCTTCATTGCTGGTTTGTAGATACTTTATTGCTCTGACACGTAACGTGGGAAGGTATTGAAAGGAGTATGCATCCCCAGTGGATCTACAATGAGAGTTAACTGAGGGCTCAATTCTCTCTCTGACGTGGATGTAGATCAGGAGTAATTCCATTGCAATTTATAGTGGTGTGAAAGCAGTTTGAGTAAGAAATGGGAAAATGACATCTAATCTTCCCATCCCTTCAGATAAACATAAGTGCAGAATATAGAATCATAGAATCATAGAATAATAGGGTTGGAAGGGACCTCATGAGGTCATCTAGTCCAACCCCCTGCCAAAAAGCAGGACCACTCCCCCTAAATTATCCCAGCCAGGGTTTTGTCTAACCGAGCCTTAAAAATCTCCAAAGATGAAGATTCTACCACCTCCCTAGATAGCCCATTCCAATGCTTCACCACCCTCCTAGTGAGAAAGTTTTTCCTAATATCCAACCTTGACCTCCCCAGCTGTAATTTGAAACCATTGCTCCTTGTTCTGTCCTCTGTTACCCTCGAGAACAGCCTAGCTCCCTCCTCTTTGGAGCAACCCTTCAAGTAGTTGAAGGTTGCTATCAAATCTCCCCTCAGTCTTCTCTTCTGTAGACTAAATAAGCTTAGTTCCTTCAGTCTCTCCTCATAAGTCATGTGCCCCAGCCCCCTAATCATTTTTGTTGCCCTCCACTGGACTCTTTCTAATTTGGCCACATCCTTTTGGTAGTGGGGAGCCCAAAACTGGACACAGTACTCCAGATGCGGCCTGACCAGTGTCGAATAGAGGGGAATTATCACATCCCTCGATCTGCTGGCAATACTCCTACTGATGCAGCCTAATATGCCATTGGCCTTTTTGGCAACAAGGGCACACTGTTGGCTCATATTCATCTTCCCGTCCACCATAACTCCCAGGTCCTTTTCTACAGCATTGCTACTTAGCTGATCGGTCCCCAGCCTGTAGCAGTGCATGGGATTTTTCCGTCCTAAGTGCAGGACTTTGCACTTGTCTTTGTTGAACCTCATGAGGTTTCTTTCAGCCCAGTGTTCCAATTTGTCCAAGTCTCTCTGGATCCTGTCCCTGCCCTCCAGAGTATCTACCATTCCCCCCAACTTGGTGTCATCCGCAAACTTACTAACCACGCAGTCTATTCCATCATCAAGATCATTAATGAAGATGTTGAATAGAACCGGCCCCAGGACCGACCCCCGGGGCACTCCACTCGTTACCGGTTGCCAACCAGACATTGAGCCATTGATTCCTACCCGCTGAGCCCGTTGATCTAACCAGTTTTCGATCCACCTTACGGTCCACTCGTCCAACCCATACTTCCTTAACTTGCCGATGAGAATGCTGTGGGAAACCGTATCAAAAGCCTTGCTAACGTCAAGGTATATCACATCAACGGCTCTTCCCGCATCCACAAATCCAGTCATCTCATCATAGAAGGAAATCAGGTTGGTCAGGCACGATTTTCCCTTGGTGAATCCATGTTGACTGTTCCTGATCACTCTATTTTCCTCCAAGTGTTTCAGGATGGATTCTTTGAGGACCTGCTCCATGATTTTCCCAGGGATTGAGGTGAGGCTGACCGGTCTGTAGTTCCCCGGATCCTCATTTTTCGCTTTCTTAAAGATAGGTACTATATTTGCCTTTTTCCAATCCTCCGGGACCACCCCCGTTCACCACGAGTTCTCAAAGATAATGGCCAGCAGCTCTGCAATCACTTCCCCCAACTCCCTCAGCACCCTCAGATGCAGTTCATCTGGCCCCATGGACTTGTGCACATCCAATTTCATTAAGTGTTCCCTAACCTGACTTTCCATCACCGAGGGCCACTCTTCTCTCCAGTCCGCGTTACCCCGTGTAGTAGCCTGGGAGCTGGCCCTCCCTGTGAAGACTGAAGTAAAAAAAGCATTGAGTACTTCAGCCTTTTCCGCATCATCCTCCACGAGGATGCCTGCCCCATTCAGTAAGGGACCTACACCACCACTGATCCTTTTCTTGTTGCTGATATACTTATAGAACCCCTTTCTGTTATCCTTCACATCTCTTGCTAGCTGCAACTCCAATTGTCCTTTGGCCTTTCTGATTTGATCCCTGCAGTCCCGAGCAATATCTTTATACGCCTCCCTTGTCATCTGTCCAAGCTTCCACTTCTTGTAAGCTTCCCTTTTATGTTTCAGCTCCCCTCAGAGTTCCCTGCTAAGCCACGCTGGTCGCCGTCCACATTTGCTGTTCTTTCTGCACATCGGAATGTTATCTTCCTGTGCCTTTAACAGGGTTTCTTTAAAATGCAGCCAGCTGTCTTGGACACCTTTCCCCTTCAGATCAGCCTCCCATGGGACCCTGCCCATCAGCTCCCTAAGGGAGCCAAAATCTGCTTTTCTGAAGTCCAGGGTGTGTGTTCTGCTTCTTTCCTTCCTTCCATTGATCAGGATCCTGAACTCTACCATCTCATGGTCGCTGCTGCCCAGGTTGCCATTTACTTCTACGTCCCCGATCAATTCTTCTCTGTTTGTGAGCAATAGGTCTAGAGGTGCAAGGCCCCTAGTTGGTTCCTCCAGCATTTGTACTAGGAAGTTGTCTTCAATATTCTCCAAAAACTTCCTGGATTGCCTGTGCACTGCTGTATTATCTTCCCAGCAGACATCAGGATAATTGAAGTCCCCCATAAGAACCAGGGCCTGCGACGATCTGGAAACTTCTGTTAGTTGTCCATAGAATGCCTCATCCACCTCCTCTTTCTGGTCTGGCAGTCTGTAGCAGAGACCCACCACAACATCCCCCTTGTTGCATTCTCCCCTAAACTTAACCCACAAACTTTCAACCATCTTGTTTCCACTTTCATAGTGGAGCTCCGAGCAGTCATACAGCTCTTTTACATATAACGCTACTCCTCCCCCCCTTTTTCCCTGCCTGTCCTTCCTGAACAATTTATATCCATCCATGTCAGTGCTCCAGTCATGCAAGTTATCCCACCATGTTTCTGTTATTCCAATTATATCATAGTTCCTTGTCTGTGCCAGTACTACCAATTCTTCCTGCTTGTTTCCCAGGCTCCTCGCATTTGTGTACAGGCACCTAAGATACCGGGCCCATTGCCCTACTTTGCCTTGTCGATTCTCCCTCCTGTCGCATCTTCCTCGTTGCAATTTCTCCCGGTGTCCTCCTTCCCCACTCGCCTGAGGTATTATGACTTCATCAGGAAATAAAAAACAATTATTTGATCCCACCCCCCAGTTCCAACTACCCTCTCTTTTATTCCTGCTGTTACAGCCCCAGCATCCCCCAAGTTCCATCCCTTCCCCCAGGTTTCCCTCAGTTTCACTTACCTGTGGGCCTTGGTCACCTTCCCCCTTCGAACCTAGTTTAAAGCCCTCCTTACCAGGTTAGCCAGTCTGCTTCCAAATATGCTCTTTTCCTTCCTGGATAGGTGGAGTCCATCTCTGCCTAGCAGTCCTTCTTCCTGAAACAGCACCCCATGGTCGAGGAAGCCAAAGCCCTCCTGGTAACACCATCTCTGCAGCCAGGCATTCACCTCCAGGATGCATCTGTCTCTGCTCGGGCCCCTACCCTTGACCGGAAGGATCGAGGAGAACACCACCTGTGCACCGAACTCCTTCACCCGTGCTCCCAGAGCCCTGTAGTCATCTTTGATCTGCAGAGGGTCACCTCTCACAGTATCATTGGTTCCCACATGGATGAGCAGCATGGGGTAGTAGTCAGAGGGAAGGATGATTCTCGACAATCCCTCCGTAACGTCTCGGATACGGGCGCCTGGCAGGCAGCATACCTCCCGAGAGGCCTTATCTGGGCGACAAATGGGTGCCTCCGTCCCCCTCAGAAGAGAGTCACCAACCACCACGACCCGACGTTTTCTCCTGGGTGTGATGGTTGTGATCCTCCCAACCTCGGGGGTGCATGGCTTCTCCTCTTCCATCTCATCTCCTGTCTGTAGTGCTGTGTAGCGGTTCTTTACCACAACGGAGGGTGGGATGGGAGCAGGGGTGGAGCACTGTCTGCTGCCAGACGTAACCAGCTGCCAGTGTCCACCCTCTGTGTGAGCCATCTCATCCTTCTCCGAGGGTGTGGCAGCAGTCCTTTGCCTCTGGGTAGTTTCCTCATCCTTGCATGTTTCCTCATGGATGCTATCCAGAAACTTCTCCAGGGCATGGATACTCCTGAGCCTGGCCACCTCCTCCTGTAACTCCCCCACCTGCTTCCTGAGAGATTCCACCAGGAGACACCTGTCACATTGAATGATCTCCCCAGCCTGACTGTCTGAGAGTGGGAAATGCAGGCCACAGTCCTTGCAAGTCCACGCCAGGATCTGGGTAGAGATATCCATGGACAGTATGTCTGTCTGGATACAGGCGCAGGTGGAGGAGACAGTAGCAGTGCTGACACAAGCGGTGCGGGTCCTCTTCACCATAGTAGCTACACAAACCACAAACTTCCCCCAAACTCCCTCGCAAACTCCCCTGTTTGCAGTCCCTGGTCGCAAGCTCCCCCTGGTCGCTCAGCCACTGGCTTTTAAGGCCTTCTCTGCCTGGGTCAGCCCTTGCCCCTCGTTAAGCACACAGGGAAAGGGTGATCACAAGGCTGATTGAGCTGAGCAGGGCTGAGCAGAGAACAATGGTACAAACAGCCCCCAGACAATCACACAATCACAATCCCAACTCACACAGTAACTGACAATTCACAGAAATCACCTGTGGGAAAAAAAGACACAAGCAGAAGCACACACAGTCAGCAATTCACTCTCCCCAAGGTTTGCTCTCTCTCTTGCTTCTTCAGCAAGGGGATCTCCTTCGCCTCCTTCTCAGGGCTTCTCCTTCTCCTTCCCTAGCAAACTCCCCTGTTTGCAGTCCCTGTTCGCAAGCTCCCCCTGGACCATTGGCTCCGAATGGTCCACAGAGCAGCACTTGCTGGTCTGCAAAGAGCTGGTTAGTTTCCTGGTGGTGTCTCCTTCCCTCAATCCCATTGAGAGAAGTTAAAATATGTTAAGGAAAATGTGGTCTAGATAACATTTCTGTGAAGTGGGGCATAGTAGGGTTGAAAAAATGTACCCCAAGAGGAGTTCTCAATGGTTTGCTGTCAAACTGGGAGGTCCTATCTAGTGGGGTACTTCAGAGGACTGTCCTGCATATACTACTAATTAATATTTTCATTAATGACTTGGATAATGGAGTGGGAGTGTGCTCTTATAAAATTGTGAATTATAAAATGTGGGAGGTATTGCTAGCACTTTGGAGGACAAGATTAGAATTCAAAAAGACATTGATAAATAAGGGAATTGGTCTGAATCCACAAGATGAAAATCACTAACGACACGTGCCTAATACTACACTTAGGAAGGAAAAATCAAATGCACAAACACAAAATGGGGAATCACTGGCTAGGAAATAGTACTGCTGAAAAGAGACCCGAGGCATCTAGTAGATCACAAATTAAATATGAGACAACAATGTGATAATGCTGATATCATTCTGGGATGTACTAGTATGAGTGTCATAGGTAAGACATTGTCGGTAATTATTCTGCTGTATGCAAGACTAATGAGGAGTACTGTGTCCAGTGTTAGTCCACATCTTTCTTAAAGTATGGTGCCTAACTGAGGAGTGAAGAGAAGAGCAACAAATATGATAAAAGGCTTAGAAAAACCTGACCTAAGAGGAAGATTTTAAAACTGGGTATGTTTATTCTTGCGAAGAAAGACTGAGGGCTGACTTGAAAGTCTTCAGATTGTTAAGGGCTGTTAGAAAGAAGATGGTGATCATATGTTCTCCATATCCACTGAAAGTAGAAAAAAATTGTTGGCTTCATCTGCTTATAGGCTTTTTTAATTGTTGAAGGCCTCTTACATGTTATTTATTATTATTATTATTATTATTATTATTATTTGTTTTTTGCCTAGAACAACCATAAAATGAAGCATTTAGATCCTCCTTTTTTTTTTTAAACAAGAAGCCTTAATCTGATGTCTGGTTTTCCAGTCAGTTATATTGCTGCTCTTTATTGTGTACAGAATAGCAACTTTTGTTGTGATGCTTTTTAACCAGATGTTAAATGTTTTTAGGTCATGAAACAACTTCTAATCAGTTATCATTTACAATAATGGAACTGGGCCAGCAACCTGAAATCCTAGAAAGGTATGTACACTGCATACTTAGTTTGCAAAGCCAACCTCTCGGACGCCGGGGTGAGCATGTGTGGCAGACAACAGCACCCCCATGGTGGGTCTCACACTGGCTAGAGTTAGTAGGTCAGGTTGGCTCCCCTGACAGTCTTGGTTATTATCCTTTGGGCTACCTTCACTGGTGTTGCTCCTGAGGAGGAGAGGAGAGGGGGTTTGAGACCCAGCCTACCCTCAACTCCAGGTCCCAGCCCAGGGGCCCTATGGTATGCAGCTACGTGCTGCAAACCAAGTCACAGTTCTGCAATTCCTTCCCCTGGGCTGTTTCCCCCACCTCTGTCCCTTTTAGGGTTTTTACATCCAGTGTCCCCTGTGGCCGGGTTTCTTTTTTCAGTCCTCTGTTTTTACATCTATCTTCCACATCTCTTCCTAAGTTGCGCACCGCACAGACCTGACCAGACCAGTCCTCCTGCTCCTTCTCCAGTTTGTGCAGCCTCTGTTTGGGGCAGGGAAGCTTTTTTTTACTGCACCTGGCTGGCTCTTAATAGCCCTCAGGTGCTCCCAATTACCCTGCAGTGGCCCTGGTCAATCACTAGAATACACAGCTTTCAACATCCTGGAGCTTATATACCTCCCTTTTTCTACTCTGTACCTGCCGGCTGGCCTCAATAACTCACACATAACATGCCCTATAATAAGGACTGTTAAAAACTGGTATTTTGAATGATAAATCCTAACCTGTGTTCCAAAATATATGATATTCAATGCCATGCACACTATAAAATAAAAAAAAGAAACGAGATTTTTAAAATTTTTCTTGTAGTAATTTATTTTGAAGCCTTTATGCAAAGCTGGTTTTGTCTGCAGATGGACTCTATCCCATTTGTTTGCGTTATACTTTACACATACTATTGTGGTCCTGATGCTGGGGCATTTGTTCAGGCAGTTGGCCTTTGGAACCAATAAGCATTTTGTCTGAGAGAGAAAGGGCAAGGCCAGACTCAATATCAGTGTAGTTAAGAAAAATCTATTCACCTGACCTAGCAGGAAATGGGGATCTGTACTACAGCTTCTCCTTCATTATACCTCTAGGCTCTATGCTGAAGTGGATGAGGTTATTGGAGCCAAGAGGGACATTGACTATGAAGATCTTGGGAAACTTAAGTATTTGTCACAGGTACAGTCGGATAATGCCAAAGGGCAGAATTGTTTTGCAGCACCTTTGTCATGTCATAGCTCGGCCATTAGGGGGTCTGAACAGGTTTGATTTTATACAGGTGAAAGCAACAATCAGTTCTGACAGTGTTTGTCCTCAGATAAATAACGAGATATTCTGAGCTTTTCATGGTAGCATCACTTTGGGAGAAAAGATGTTTTTGGTTTTCACTCTGAAATCTTAGGAGTCCTTGCCTGCTTAGTTAATCATTACCAGATCATGGAACTAGGTTTCTCATTCACTCTGTTTCAAGTAAATCTCTGCTCTTATTTGGATAACAGAGGGCAGCCTCTGATCTGTGGCGCTCCTCGGCACTGAATGTGGGGCCCTCCAAACCGTGTGCCTGGGGCAGTTGCCCCAGTAGCCCCCCACCAAGGACAGCCATGGGGATATCCAATAAATTTCCAATAGAGACAATTACAATCTCCCTGTCTATATTTCTCTGCTGCTGAATGGGATACAGAGGATTTTCCCAGTTCCTCACCTGAACAGCTGTGTTTTGGGGGTACTCCTTTTCTAACGTCATGTCCTGCCCGAGAAGTGACTATATTTTGATCGTGCATTAATATGATGTCTATACTCCCATCAAGAAGAGACTTCTCCACCCACCCAGGAGTACAGACAGTATTAGTGACTCTCCAGTGGAAGTACATGCAGTGCATCTTACAGGATATGCCTCCACTGGAGGGCGGGGGTGGGAGAGGAACCCAGGACAGCAGGTCTTCCAGCCTGGGTCAGCAGACCAGTGGTGGCACTACAGGGCTAAAATAGCAGTGTAGATGTTCCTACTTAGGCTGTAGCTCTGGGTCTCAGCCCCTCCCCATTCACAAGGTTTCAGAGCCCAAGCTCCAGCCTGAGTGGCAATAGGTCTACACTATTTGTAGTGCCAGAGGGCAACCCCACAAGCCTGAGGCAGTTGACCTGGGCTCTCTGTTGTGGTATATGAAGGCACGGACTCCGGCTAAGGTGTGCACGAAATCACTTTATTAATAGGTTACAGCCATTCTTATACCCTGCAGATTAAGCACTCAGTAGCTTTCCATATCACCAGGCTCACATCCAAGTCAGCAATTTTTTCTTCAGTCCCTGACCCGGTCATTTGGCTACAGTTCCTTGGCACGTGGGCGTGCCGTGTTTTTGTTTACCAGACTGGTTCCTTGATTTCCCACGCCTCAGCTATTTTTCTCACATCGCGTCCTTGTCCTTTAGTTACCCTTTAACTATTCCTTCTCCCAAGTGTACAGATCATGGGCCTGGATCGATACACTGCTATTGGTGGGTCTCCACACTCTGTCTCACTGCTGTGGGGGTTTTTCTTTGGTTTTCCCCAGTGTTGACATTTCTGTAGTGTACTCCTCACACACAATGTACAAGGAAGGGCAGAAGTAGCTTTCTTTAGCTTTCTTGCCTTTACCCTACTGATCAGCAACTTGACTGGAAAGGCTGTGGGGGAAAGAACTGACATGGTATCTCTTCTCCCATGTTGCAATAATTAACTCTTTGTTGACACAGGTTCTCAAAGAATCCCTCCGATTGTACCCTCCAGTACCAGGGACTGTACGTTGGACTGGAAAGGAAAATGTCATAGAAGGTGTGAGAATCCCAGCGAACTCTACTCTAATTGTGAGTTTGATGACTGTATCCATAGAGCAAGGTGTAGGGCCAAACACATACGAGTGAGACACAGCAGGGCTAGAATTCATTAGTTCACTGACATCAGGGGACTTACGGCAGCAGAGTACTGGACACTGAAAACTAAAGAAAAGTGAAGTAAACCCAGGTTGTGGTAATACATCAGATCTGGTGCAGGTGAGGGTGGTGCGGAGTGTTTAATCAGAGACAAACCAAATAGGTTTTGTACCTGTGAGCTGTCAGGCTTCAGCAGGGTGTGTCTCAATAATAATGCAAACACCTGTTTTATTGGCAGTTCAGCACATATGTCATGGGAAGGCTGGAAAAGTTTTTCAAGGATCCACTGACCTTTGACCCTGACCGATTTAGCAAAGAGACACCAAAGTAAGTCTATTTTCCTACCATGTTACCAAAACTTACTGTGTAATCATTAGGGAAAGAGCTTTAACAGGGAAAATATGATACAATTATTGTAGTATTTTCCATATAGAGTGATTAACTCTAAGGGTTTGCTCAGATGTAACTCCAAGCATTCTTATTAATAATAAATTTGTGTTTTATACAGCAGTTTTTATCTGTAAATCCCAAAGCACGTTACAAAGGAGAGTATAATTATTAACATGGAGACTGGAGCTGCACAGAAAGGCCAAAATCAGATTGGGGTCCATTGCATTGAGCAGTGTCCAAATATATGATGAATGACAGGTCCTGTCCCCAAGAGTTTCCAGTTTCATTTCCCCCATGTGCCAGATGGGGAAATGGGCATAAAGACTTCTGGTGCTATTCCGCTGTTTGGTTAAGAAGATGATGCCTTAAAATGAGCCAGAATTGTAAAGTTATTCCTAAGTGATTGAAATTACAATTGTGATGAAATATTTGACTTATCAAGTATCTTTTCTCATCCCTGTGCAGCCATCGCAGTAAATGTTGTGAATGTTTTTCTCTCCATAGGCCATATTTTTCCTATTTTCCATTTTCTTTGGGACCACGTTCCTGTCTTGGACAGAGATTCTCACAGGTAAGCAGGCCTTTTTATAGATTCCAAGGCCATACGTGATCATCTAGTCTGCCCTCCTGTATAACACAAGCCATAGAAGTACTCTGAAATAATTCCTAGACCAGAGCTTTTAGAAGAACATCCCATCTAGATTTTAAAAATGGTCAGGGATGGAAAATCCACCACGACCCTTAGTAAGTTGTTCCAATCACTCTCACCATTTCAAATCTGACTTATTTCCCATCTGACTTTGTCTAGCTCCAACTTCCAGCCATTAGATCAGATCAGACCTTCTCTAATAGTTTGAAGGGAGCCCATTATTCAATATTTGCTACACACATAGTCACATCGACAATGACCTTCTCTTTGTGAAGATAAACAAATTTGAACTGTTGCTTCACTGGTACATCTTTTGCCATGTTATTCATATAACAGTCACTCAGAAAGACCCGAAGGCATGGTGCAAAGCTACTGATCTGGCCTCTTTGCCAGAGATGTCCTGATGCCCATTTGTGGACAGTATGGGGAAGCAGGCCTTGCTGTTGCCTGCACTGTAGCCCTTGTGTGGAATCTACCATTTCTCCAGTCTCCTGTGCTGCTAATCCAACGTCATTTTGAAGCACTAACTCGACTGGCATAGGAAGTTGGGAAACAGTTGCCTGGGTAAGGAGGAGCTATATTTGGTTGGGTCCTGACAATGGCAGAGCAGGGAAAGCTTGTTTGGTGCTCATCTAAATGCCGTTACATCTGCGCTGCTAATCCTCTTATTAATGTGGTTAGAGTGGTAACCTTGTCTACAAATCAAACCTACAAATTAAACTAACAGACATGCCTTTGTGCCTGTAATACATCTCCAGTTCTGGAAAGCTGAGGGGCCTCTGAGGAACAAGTCATCCATCCCACCTGTCCTCATAGGGACAGCTCTCTCCCTAACAGAGTTACAGTAATACCATAGTTTGTATCATTTTAAATCTCCATATTTTACAGAGCTGCCCAGTGCCCAAAGTTTAAATAGCTTAAGCCAAAGCACCAGCTGCATCTGCTGGTTTCCATTTTTCTTTTCTCCTTAACAGATGGAGGCAAAAGTGGTGATGGCAAAACTGCTGCAGAGGTTTGAATTCCAGCTTGTGCCCGGACAGACCTTCAAAATTTTGGATATAACAGCCCTTAGACCGAAAGATGGCGTTGTATGTAGATTGAAACCACGGATCATTACAACAGGGTCCCAAAATTAATGGAATGGGAATCCATGGAGTCAAATGGTGGTGGTGATGGAATTTTCCCCAGTTTTTTGAGATTTTGCAGCCACTTTTGAGAGGTGCTAAATAGAAAATGTTATTAGCTCATCCTGTAACTACTGAGAAATCCAGGATTTTAGTTTCGATGTTTATTTGAACCTCTTTGACCTGGAAACCTTTCAGAAGCAGACCTTTCATGAAATACAACTAGGTTCTCATGAATTTGGAAAAACTATAAGAATATTATCTCTCACTCTTCTCCTTGTGATGACAAATAAACCTAAGGCCAAATCATGGTCCAGATTTTCCGATGATTTGAACGGGATGAAATTTGGGCTTAAGTGCAAAGGCAAATAGAACATTAGAATCTTAAAGCTGGAAGGGACCTCATGAGGTCATCTAATCCAAACCTCTGCTAAAAGCAGGACCACTTCCACTAAATCATCCCAGCCATGGTTTTGTCTAACCGGGCCTTAAATGTTTCCAAAGACGGAGATTCCACCACCTCCCTAGGGTAATCCATTCCAATGCTTCACCATCCTCCTAGTGAGAAAGATTTTCCTAATATCCAACCTCAGCCTCCCCAGCTGCAACTTGAAACCATTGCTCCTTGTTCTGTCCTCTATTACCACTGAGAGCAGCCTAGCGCCCTCCTCTTTGGAGCACCCCTTCAAGCAGTGGAAGGTTGCTATGAAATCCCCCCTCAGTCTTCTCTTCTGCAGACTAAATAAGCTTAGTACCTTCAGTCTCTGCTGGTAAGTCATGTGCCCCAGCCCCCTAATCATTTTCGTTGCCCTTCACTGGATTCTTTTTAATTTGTCAGCATCCTTTCTGTAGTGGGGAGCCCAAAACTGGACACAGTATTCTATATGCAGCCTCATCAGTGCTGAATAGAGGGGAATAATTACATCCCTCAATCTGTTGACAACACTCCTACTGAAGGAGCCCAATATGCCATTGGCCTTTAAGGCAACGAGAGCACATTGTTTACTCATATCCATCTTCCCATCCAGTATAACCCCTAGGTCCTTTTCTACAGTGCTGCTACTTAGCCAATCGGTCCCCAGCCTGTAGCAGTGCATGGGATTGTTCTGTCTTAAGTGCAGGAGTTCGAACTGGTCCTTGTTGAACCTCCTGAGATTTCTTTTGGCCCAATGCTCCAATTGTCTAGGTCTCCCTGAATCCTCTCTCTGCCCTACAGCATGTCTACAATTCCCCCCAGCTTGGTGTCTTCCATGAACTTACTAAGCGTGCAATCTATCTGATCATCCAGATCATTAATGAAGATGTTGAATATAACCGGTCCCAGGACTGCCCCTGGGACACTCCACTCATTACCTGTTGCCAACTAGACATTGAGCCATCGATTCCTACCCACTGAGTCCGATGATCTAGCTAGTTTTCTATCCACCTTACGGTCCATTCATCCAACCCATACTTCCTTACCTTGCCGATGAGAATGTTGTCAGAAATGTATCAAAAGTTCTTAAACAGTGAATCAAACACTTCGTTGAATTGTATAGCAATTTCAGTTTGAGTTTGGGGATGAAAATTTTGGTTTATTCTTATTGTGTCCAAATCATTCCCTCACTTATGCACAGCTGCAATTAAGAGCATGTTATTTTTGCTGCAAATGATTCAATATATGAAAACTAATTGTGTGGGAGGGGATTAGAGGGTACCACTCTTGTCTACTGTAAAGCTGTGCAAATACTGGATTTTCCAATTTACTTGGAATATTAAAATATAAAAAATACTTGTTTTGGGATGATCAAAAAATGACCTGTTAAAAATAATTTGGCAACTTAAAGAGTAAAAAATGTGATTACATAAAATGTTTTTGATTTCAAGCATATTTCTGATCTTTTTTAATTGTTTGGTTTGAATAAAACTAAAGGAAATTTCTAAATGAAAAGTTGTTTTGAACCAAAACATTAAAAGATTTTGTTTTGAATATGTCATAATAAAATTTTTCAAGTTTTTTTTGTAAACTTTCTCTTTAGGTTTTTGTTTTAGTTTTTGTTTAACAGCTGTGAACTTGCTAATCCTTTTGATATTGCTTAATTGGCACTTTACCCCAAAATGTTGCCCCGGTCTAGTCTTTCTTCCTTTCTTGTCTGTCTCTTGTTCTAATGTCTTCCACACTGGCGTTCTTTCCAATCCCAATGTTGTTCAGTTAATACACAGCAGGAGGAGAGTTGTCCGGTGGCTTATCCCTACCCCATACTACTATGGCAGCTAAAAGCCCGGGCTAGAGAAGCAACTGCAAGATACTCAGTCAATCCACTTGGCCAGGAGGGCTTAGACTGGCTGAACTCCACCAAACAGCCAGTCTCATGGGTAAGGGCAATGTGGATGATCTACACTGTGATCCTAGATAATCATTGGATTAATATGCTTTTTATATCTTTCATTTGATTGTGCGAACCCATGACTCCTTTTTTAAATGACTGTGCATTGATTTGTGATATACTCACTTAAAATCCTATTCTAATCAATAAACTAGTGTTTGTTTCACCTAAAGGTGTGTGGAGTTTAGTGGATGTGAATGAGTGAGGCTGGGCCTATTCTGTTTCTTTGTCAAATGGATGGACTTGAGTCTTTGGGGAATGGAGAGGGGTCCCATTCCCTGTAAGATAAAAGTTTCCGGTGTGACATTTGGGGCAGGGAGCGTTCGCTTGGGGACTATCCCCCAAGTACCCAGAGGGAATACACCCACTGTCTGGGACCTACTGCATGCAGGAGACTGCTGTGGGCTGACTCAGGAGTGAGTGATCAGCAATGTTCTCTCTAAGGTTTGGCGGCTTGTGTGCAAAATTTTCAAGCCGTGTGAAAAACTTTTTCTGAATAAAATTTTTGAGTAAACTCACATGACAGAAATTATAGGCATTAATTGAAGTTAAAGTAATTGTAAATAGAATTAATTAATTGTGTTTAATTGAATTTGAATGAATTTTGAATTGAAATTTAATTTTTAGAAAGGTTTATTTAAAATTAATTTTTATTTTATTTTTTTTAAGGAAGGAAGGAAGGAAGGAAGGAAGGAAGGAAGGAAGGGAAAAAGAAAGAGAGAAGGAAGGAAGATGAAAGAAGGAAGAGAAAGAAGAAAGAGGAAGGAAAGAAGAGAAAGAAAAAGGAAGACAAATAAGGAAAAGAGAAAGAAGGAAGAGAAAGGGAGGGAGGAAGAAAAAAGAAAGAAGGCAAAGAAGAGAGAAGGAAAGAAAAAGGAAAGCAAAGGAGAGAAAGAAGGAAAGAAAAAGGAAGGGAGAAAGAAAAAAGAGAATTAAGGGAGAGAAAGAAGGAAGGAAGAGAAAGGAAGAGAAAGAAAGAAAAAAGAAGGAAGAGAAAGAAGAAAGAGGAAGGAAAGAAGAGAAGGAAGAGAAAGGAAGGAAGCAAAGAAAGAGAGAAAGAAGGAAAGAAGAGGAAACAGGAAGAGAAAGGAGGAGGAAGGAAGGAAGAGGAAAGAAAGAAAGAAAAAAGAAGGAAGAGAAGAAAGAGGAAGGAAAGAAGAGAAAGAAAAAAAGGAAAGAAAAAGGAAGACAAATAAGGAAAAGAGAAAGAAGGAAGAGAAAGAGAGGGAGGAAGAAAGAAAAAAGAAGGCAGGCAAAGAAAGAAAGAAAGAAAGAAAGAAAGAAAGAAAGAAAGAAAGAAAGAAGCCAAGGCCGCTGGCGGGGGAGGACCCTACCGCGGCCCTGGGAAGCCGCCGGTGGGGCGGACCAGCCCCCAGCCCCGGAGGCTGATCCCGGTCCCGTGCTGGGAGGCCGAGGCCATGGATTAGCCCAGCCCCGGGCTGCGAAGTCGAGGCAGTCAGCGGGTGGGAGCCCGGGAGCCCGCCGCAGCCACCCCGCTGCCCCGGCTGCGTGGGGCAGGCAGGCAGGCCAACGCACCTGAGCCGAGCCTGAGCCTGCCTGTCCCACCCCGGGGGCGGGGAGGGCCAGCCCAGAGGCCGGGCACAGGCCGGGTGTGCCGCGGCAGAGCCGCTGCTCCGGGGGTTGGAGGGAGCAGCGGGAGCTGTGCGGGGGTCCCTCACTGCTGCACGGGGGGTGCGATGGCCGCTGTGCGGCCGCGCACCCGCGTAGCTTAGAGGGAACACTGGTGATCAGCTGGCAAAGCTGGGGAAATTGGTGTTCAGGAGTGAGGTCTTCGGGGGTCACAGCAGCAGACCAGACCAGATTCAAGGAGCAACCTTTCAAATGGTTCCAGCATTCCTGGTGTCTAAAAAGGTATCAGATTTTGGTCCCCTTTAATTGATACCACAGTAAAGAATGATTCAACCCAATATTAACCCTTTTGTTAATTAGGTACCATAATGTTTGTTGCAATTCCATTTATTGTACTGCTTTTTTTTTTTAACCCACCATGTAATGTTTCCCGATAAATTTCCAAACCACCAGTACAGGGGCTCTTGGTCCCCCCGCATATGCTGTCCATTGATATTTTCATTCCCCTTTTCATTTTTTTTCATAGCCTATTTTATTCACACGGATGGAATAAGTTCCCATTCCTTTTCCCCTTTGTTAACTTAGAGATGAGTATTTTCTGAATGGTTACACTACAGGTACCTTTTACTTCTCCACATTTTAGCAGTGTTGATTTTTTTTCACCATTGTTTCATTTCTTGTAAAACACTCATATTTGTGCGGTTGTTGAGCTTTTTTTTTTCCCCCATCTTTTTATTTCACTGCAATGAACCCACTTGTACTCGCCATGTTCTGTTTTCAAGAGCAGTACAACTGGGCCCTAACCAGTCAAGAACAAGATAAGGGTCCCTTCATTTAAGAAATGTAAATCCAATATATCATTTGGTCTTCCATCATGGGTAGATTGCCCTCATTACAGAGGTCGTACCATGTTTTGACTGTTGCTGCTCCTTAGTCTTTTTGTTAGCCCACTGCCATGCTGTACATGGTTAATTAGGGTTAAAACTCATTTTTGTTAAGACGTGTGGAGTGACCTTGCTCAGTGCTGTGCTGACTAGATTTTTTTCACACTGTTTCATAAAATATTCTATAAGGGAGTAGTATAAGGGGCCTACCGTCAATCAAATGTTAGCCCCCGCCCACCTGTCACCGGAAGTCCCTCCTCTCAGGTCACCTGACATCCGGTCCTGCCCCCGGCCACCGGATGCCCCGCCCCATCCGGTCACCTGACATCCGACCCCGCCCCGACCACCGGAAGTCCCGCCCCATCCAGTCACCTGACATCCGACCCCACCCTCCGCCCCACCTGTCAGCGGAAGTCCCGCCCCATCCGGTTACCTGACATCCAACCCCACCCCCCGCCCTACCTGTCAGCGGAAGTCCCACCCAATCCGGTCACCTGACATCCGACCCCACCCCCCGCCCCACCTGTCAGCGGAAGTCCAGCCCCAGCTGGTCACCTGACATCTGGTCTCACCCCCTGCCCACCTGTCACCGGAAGTCCCGCCCCATGACATCCGGTCTCGCCCCCAAGCTCTGACTTCCTGCTCACCAGGGTCACCTGATCGGAAGTGGGCGTTGCGACCCTTTCCCCGCCCATCAGGGCGCGGATCACCCGGAGAGCGGGGTTGGTCGGGAAAGGGCACGTGGCAGGGGTGGGGCGACCTTCCGCCAATCGGGGTCGTCCCGGAAGGGCGCGGCGGTTGGTCGGGCGGCAGCGCCGCCCCCTGGGAGTCTTGGGTCTTTTTAAAAGCGGAAGACCCCAAGGGTGGTTTCTCAAGACTGCGTGGTTCGCAGCTCATGGAGAACATGGATGCCTTCGCCACCCCCGTGAGACCTCCGCACTTTGTTTTGACTCCAACCTTTAACGGCCCTTGGAGAAAACACTGCGACATTGACAGTTCGGAGGAGGATGAGGCCAAGATGTTGACGGACCCTGAAACCCAGAAGACTGGGAATTGGCCTGATGAGCCTGATGGCCTCACGTTGCCTACCCCCACGGAGGAAGGCTCACAGGAGTCGGAGGCAGACAAGGCCCAAGGAAAAAAACCGGTGCAGGTAAAGGAACGATAAGTGATGGTTATGGAGGGGAATGTGGTGGGGGTTAAGTACAAACCAAGCGGCGTTCGGGACTTACAGCTCTTTTTTTTTTTTTTCCTGAAAATCTCTCGGCAGCTCGACGACGACTTTATACGGGCCTTTGAGAACCTACACATCGGCAGTCCCGTGCGAGCAAATGTGTCTTGCATCAGCTGTTTTTGTTCCTGTTTGAAACACAGCTCTGAGAGGGAGAGCGAACCGGCTCAGACTCCTTCGTGGGCGGCATCCATTTTCACAGGGCGCTGTAAAATGGGGCGCTAAACCAGGCGAGTAATAAAAAGCTCATTTAAATTCACCGGTGTGAACGTGTTTTCTTTATACTTGCGTCGGTTACAAGCGGCAGCCATGCCAACGCATGCGTCTCTTTTAAAAAAAAATCTATTACACCCCAGGGAAGTAGGGAGCTTCGAAGGGGTGAACGCTCTTTTTCAAGAGGCCAAAAAGCATAGCGAAACTTTAAACAGGGGTGAGGTAACCGCTTGGCTTTCGGACCAGGAGGCTTACTCTTTACACAAACCGGCCCGTATATGTTTTAAAAGAAACAAGATGGTCGTTTCAGACGTGGACGCGCAATGGCAGGCGGATTTGGTGGATATGCAAAGATTCTCCAGACACCACAGCGGTTTTAAGTATATCTTAACAGCGATAGACATTCTATCCAAATACGCCTGGGCCTTAGGCCTCAAAGACAAGATGGGAGGTGAAGTAGCCAAGGCCTTTAAAGCCATTTTCAGCGAAGCTCGCGTGCCTCAAAAATTACAAACCGATCGAGGAAAAGAATTTTTAAACAAACCTTTAAGCAGGCTGTTAAAGCGGCACGGCGTCCACCATTTTGTGATTAATAACAAAGTCAAAGCGGGGGTGGTGGAGCGGTTTAACAGAACTTTAAAATCTCGGATGTGGAGATATTTTACCTCCCGCAACACCTTTCGCTACATCGACGCATTACCCGAGCTTATAAAGAGTTACAATCGGAGCTTTCACAGAACCATACGTGCCAGACCCATTGACGTTAACCCCTCGAATTCTCTGAAGGTGTGGAAAAGAGTATATGGAGACGCTTTAAAAGTAAAACCGGCTGCCGGCCCTTTTAGAAAAGGCGACCACGTGAGGCTGCCTAAAACCAAAGGAGCTTTTGAGAAAGGATATGAACAAACATTTACCGATGAGATATTCATAGTCGACGAAGCCTTAACCAAGGGCCGGAGGCCCGTATACCGAGTAAAAGATTACGAGGGTGAGACTGTTGCTGGATCTTTTTACCACAAAGAACTGCAAAAAGTAAACCCCAAGCGGGACAGGGTTTACAGGATTGAAAAAGTTCTAGCGGCGAAAGGAAGAGGGAGACAAAAGCAGCTGCTGGTGAAGTGGCTGGGGTGGCCCGAGAAGTTTAACAGCTGGGTGGAAGCCTCTCAAATCTGTGAAGGGGGAAAATGAACGACGGTGGGTTTTACATCACTTTGCCCAGCAACGCCAGCTCTGGGGTTTTTCCCCAAAACACCAGCTGGAACTTTACCGTGCAGCTCATTAAACCTTTGGATCTCCCGGGTTCCTGGGAGGTGGGGTTGGTGGAAATACAATACCCGCACAGTTGGAACAACATCAACGAAGACGTCCCTTTTGAAATCACCTGCGGAGATAAGCAATGGAATTACATCCTATGACGAGGTTATTACTCGTCTGTATCCGAATTGCTGGAGCACATGAACGGTTTCGTGACTTGTAATCCTGCCCCACCCGAGGTGATCATGAACTACAATCCTGTGGGTAGAAAAGTTAGACTTAAGTCCACCGATGTCACTTACACGTTTTCTACCAGAGGAGAGCTGGCTAATATTTTGGGTTTGTCCCCCGACAGCCGCGTCAACAAAATCCCTTTCTCAGCAGACATCACAGGAGGTTTCAACTCCTTGTACCTGTACATGGACATCGTGGAACACCAGTTCGTGGGGGATTTTTCTGTTCCCCTCTTACGCTGCATCCCCGTCCGAGGCAGGAACAATGAGTTTGTCACCATCACCTACGATAAACCGCATTACGTTCCCGTCAGCAAGCATCACATTGACACCATCACCATTGAAAAAAAAACTGACCAGAACAGACATGTCTCATTTCGCTTCGGCAAGGTGATCGTCAAGCTGCACCTGCGTCCCCGGAGAGGCTTCTAAAAGGAGGGGGAAAAAAAGCACCATGGTGACCCTAAAAAATTACGGTGACCCCGCCGTCTACAGCAACTATGACAAAGCCCAGGCTGGATATGCCCTTCCTGGTTATCACAGGACCCCCGTGATGTACGGGGCTGGCATGGGTGGAATATTCCGTAGCCTCTTTCAAAAAGCCGTTCCGCTTTTGAGGAGAGGGCTAGAGATTATTAAACCCCACGTCAAAACCGCCACTCAAAACATAGCTAGAGACGTGGTATGCCATGTCTCCCGTGCTGTTCTGGAGAAGGTGAGGGAACCTCCCGCCCAGGAGGGGTCGGGGCTGATGTACATCAAAAGGAGGAAGAGAAAGAGAAACACATCATATCTGTGACGCCAAGGTCCCCCAAAACCCTTTAAAAGAAGAGCTCTGGCGCACCGGGCTAGCCAGAAGCGAAAGACCAAGGGGAGGCAGAGGAGAAATAGGAAACGTGCTCCACCTGGTAAAAGAGATCTGTTTTAATCAACATGGCTTTCGTTTGCGGGTCTGAAGAGTGCACCAAATCTGAATTGGACTTGTTCCAAATAGCCCCCCACGCAGACCAGCATTGAGAAAAGCATCTACATCGAGGTGCCGCCGCTATCGGCCATTACGGAGGCGGCCCCCCTTGACTTTTTTATAGCGGGGAACGGAATAGATTACATGGATTTGAACAATACGCTTCTGTACCTTTGTTGCAAGATCGTAAAGGGAGACGGAACCAACCTCGCCCGGGACGCCGCGGTGGGCCTGGTGAATTACCCCATGGCATCCGTTTTCAGTCAGCTGGTCGTCACGCTGGGAGACCGACTCATAACTCAAAGCAACAACTGCTACCCTTACCGGGCCTTTATAGAATCGGTGCTCAATTACAGCGGCGACACTCTCGCTACGCAATTTTCCAGCGGCCTGTTTATTAAAGACACCCCTGGGCAACACGAAGCCGTGGAGCTGGACAGCGAGAATCTAGGGTTTGTGAAGTGTGCAGATCTGACGGCTCAGAGCAGGACGATCAAGCTGCTGGGCCATCTACACAGTGACCTATTTTTTCAAGAAAAACTTTTGTTGAACGGCGTGGACGTGAAAATTAAACTGACACACAGTAAAGACGCCTTCTGCTTAATGGGCGATGCAGCCCCAGGCTATAAACTGCGCATTGTATCAGCGTCCCTTTTTGTGAAGAAAGTCCAGGTGACCCCGGGCGTCCGTCTGGGGCATGCGGAGGCCCTGCTCACCGCTAATGCTAAATACCCTGTGGACCGTGTGGGAATGAAAGTGTTCAGCATCCCCGCGGGGAGCAGGGTCAGTAACCAGGAAAACCTGTTCTTGGGACAGCTACCCAAAATGTTCGTCCTGGGGTTCGTGGATAACAACGCCTTCAGCAGGAGTTACACTAAAAACCCCTTTAACTTTAAACATTACAATATTAACTTTGTGACCTTGTACGTGGATGGCGAACAGATACCAACCAAGCCTCTGCAGCTGGACTTCGAGGCCGGGCGCTGCGTGAGGGAGTACATGAATCTGGTACAGACGGCTGGTAAACACATGAAAGATTGTGCGCTGCTCATTGACCGCGTGCAGTTTGCCCAGGGTTATACCTTGTTTGCCTTCGACCTCTCCCCCGACCAGGAATGCGCTGATCACTATTCCCTGATAAAAACTGGGAACCTGAGAGCAGAAATATGTTTTGCGAAGGCTTTGACGGCCACCGTCAATATGATCGTGTATGGGGTTTTTGACAACGTCATAGAGATCAATCAGAGGAGAAAGGTCCTGTTCGACTACATGTGAGCATGGACACCGTGCAGCTCTCACGTGTTTTACTGGCGGACCCTGCCACGCAAGAGACTTTCTTAGACGTGTTCCCCAGCAATTGGCTCCCCAGAAGGAGGCTGTCTCGGAGACCCCTAGGTTTGGTGGTCAACACGCACCCACACAACCAACCTGGCGAACACTGGCTTGCTTTGTACCTGGCAGAGGGAAACCGCGACGAGTTTTTTGACTCGTACGGGCACCCCCGAAACAGCATGTTGTTCCCCAGAACCATCGTGAAATTTTTAAACAAAAACACC
Organism: Pelusios castaneus; assembly: GCA_007922175.1. Taxonomy (NCBI): domain Eukaryota; kingdom Metazoa; phylum Chordata; order Testudines; family Pelomedusidae; genus Pelusios; species Pelusios castaneus. The sequence goes on from VOCT01085174.1 coordinate 28,103, forward strand.
ACCAACATTGCGTTTCACACTAGACAATTTCAGGACCCCCGCTCTGTCGCCTGCGGCTATCACTGCATGTTTTTCTTGCATCACCGTAGCAAGGGTTTACCTTTTGACCAGATTTTGAAATTGTATTCTAATGATTTGGTGCAAAATGACCAAATGGTGGTGAATTTTGTAAGAAAAATAAAAAGTAAATACTCGGGCATGCCTAGGTTTGCTCAAAACATGTTTCAGCAAGCCCAGACGTGTGTATCTTGCAATGAATTTTACAGCTGTGTTTCTCAATAAAGCACCCCAGGCGTGGGGTTTAAAGACAATTCATGTCTGGTGGTCTTTTTGTGTTTGTTTGTTTTTAAAAAGGGCCAATTCAGAAAAAATACACGTGACAAATAAATTTTTTAAAGAAGTATACAAGATTTTTTTATTTTAAGCAAAAAAAAAAAGACCATTTAAAAATTGTTTTTCAGAGCACGAAAAGAAAAAAAAATTACACAGTGAGCCATTTAGCTCTTTTAGCCAGTTTTCATTTTTTAGAAGGCAAAAAGGGTTCACGATCTGCTCCAGGGTCAGCCGTTGAGGCCTTCAGGCTCTCCGAAAGATCTCTATTGGCCGCGTTGCCCATGACGGACGATGGCAGGTTTAGTTATGCCATGGCGTTCATGAACACATCCCAGCCTTTGGGCACATGTTTGCTAGGAACGGAACGCGTCTGGGTGACGGCCTTGACTAAGTCGAGTATGTTAGACCCGTTAACCACCGAGCCTTTGTACACAAAAGCCCCTTAATCGTTCCACGAAGATATATTTTTATTCTGTCCCAGCTTATTTAGCAATACGGTTGCATTTCTCTTATAACGCTTACTGACGCTATCCAGTATTTCCTGAGCAACAGAGTCAAAGGTTTTGGGTGTTTCTGGGGGATTGGTGGGGACGTTCTGTTTCTGTTCCGGTAGAAAGAGACTTATTTTCCCTTGATCCAAATCGCTCTGCTTCACGTACATTAGGTACCTTTGAAGCACAGCGGTGTATAGTTTAGCTTTTTCGTATTCGTCCAAGTCAGTCCTTTGAAGAACAGACCTCATTTCACTATCCAGCAGGCGAGTTGCGGTCTTTCTGATATTTTCCTCTGGTGGAGCGGGAGCCCTTAATTGCTCCAACTGGTGGCTGGGTACCAGGTACATTTTTTCCGCATATTCCATTATTGATTAGTCAAAAGTCCATTATCAGAGGGATAGCGAACCTTAACAGAGGTCCGATAAACCCGCCGGACTGCCTCACCAGATGCTTTTTTCTTTTAATCGAGATCCTTTTATTACCCAGGGTTTTTATCAATGTGCGTCTCTTTTTCAGCACACGCACTTGATTCGGCGTCAAAGGTATGTTTCCTTTCAAAGTGTTCAGAGCTATTTCTGAGATGGCCGCTACTACATCATCAGAAGCTGAACACAGTATAGCTTTCCTTTGCCGCGGGGACGAATCGGTAAGTAATTTCAAAAGGGCCAGGTTTCTTTTCATGCAGTTAGGCATGTTTTCCGGACGGCAGCCTCCGCTGTTCAGAAGGACCCACTGAAAATTCATCTCTTTTTATACCCGGCTGTTCTTTTTAAAGTGTAAACCACCGGTCGGTCTGGAGGGAAAAGACCAGTTCTTAGTCTATCAGCCTCTGGCGTGGAAGCGTTTAAATCCACCACCAGGTAACCGTATGGGTTTTTGGTAGCGTCCTCAAAAGCTTCTAGAAAGAATTCCGTCTTGCCCGGGTACATTTGCCGGGCGAGCGTGGTGATTTGTAATTTATCCCTGGGGTTTTTGAACAGAACCATGTATTTGGCGTTCAGGTTAATCGTGCGACTCTTCTTTACCTGACAAAACACGTTCTGAACTATGTACATAATGCTCAGGTTCCTGTGATGCACGTACTTGGCAAAAGCTTTCTCAATTTCGTCGCTTTCACAAGCAGAGTTCATCAGATTGTCTACGATAACCATATTTACTTTATTGGTAGGAAACAACCGGTCATCATCAAAAGCATCGGGCAGCCCCTCCACAAAATTGATAAAGGGATATTTACAGAGCAGTTCTTTATACAGAGGCTGCCAACAACTATAACACCACACGATGTTCTCAGGCATAACAGACAGCATTTTCTCGGCATTATCCAATACATTTTTTATAAAGTAACTTTTCCCACAGTTGCTAGGTCCAGCGAGAATTACAGAAAAAGGATGTTTCCACCGTGTGTCCATTTTTTTTTCAATAGCCGTAGGGCAGCATTTTAAACCCTTCTCTGAGGACCCTCTTGTTGTAAACGATTTTCTGAGTTTTCTTAAGGGTCTTGGTCTCTATTTCCCACTGTTTTTTGTTCCTCACGATAGAGGGGTGCTGCACCTCTATCTTTTTGGAGGTGTTTTCTCCCGGGTCCGCGCTGTAGTGCAGGACCAGCTCTTTCAAACTGTCAAAGTTGATTTTTTCACAGTTTGCTACGTTCAGGGTAATCCCTTTCACTTTCAGACAGGCCTTTCCCCCCGACAGCTTGTACCCGTACGTTTTTGGACCAGCTGACACAAACTCGGTGATGTGCTCAACTGGCGGGATCTTGCTGGTGAGGCCCCCTAAATAATCTCCCAGAGGGGGATTCCACTCGCCCTCCCTTTGCACAAATATCACTGAGTCAGTGTCGTGGTACAGGCAACGCTCTTGCAACCTGTCTAGCAGGTTGTACAGTTCCAAGCGGGCATAAGCGGTGGTGAAACAGGCAATGAAGATGTTGGTGTTGCCAGAGACCGTATAGCGGTCTTTGGCGTGTTTCCAGGACACGCACGCTTTTTCATCATCGATAAACTCACAGGATGAAACCTCGTAATTGGGGGAAAACAGGTACTGAAAGAGTTTGTCGGGGTCTCTCACGATGCTGGTTTTGGGCAAGTTTGTTCTTTGACTGAATTTACCCCAGAGAGAATTTAAGAACAGTTTAGCGATTTGACGCTTAGCGGGGTTCACAGTGATTTCGTGCGGGCGTAAACGCACGTCTTCTTTTTGATAGAAATCGCTAATGTACTTATTTAGTTTTTCTTCATCCGTGCACCAGCTGGGATACCCCAAAGCCTCTTGTTTCTGACGCAAGTGTAATTTTATGTACTCTGAAAAGAGTGTGTCGGACTTTTCTTTAAAATGCCAGATTTCATAGATTTTAGCCACCGTGTACCCCTTCGCTACAGCGGTGTTTAGCTCCACCGTGCACCAAGTCCCCAGAAGGGCCCGCTCCTCGTCAGTGTGGGTGCATGTTTCCTGCTGCTCGGTCTCCGCGCAGGTTCGACAGAGCGGGAACATGAGCTTGCCACCTACCCTGGCTTATTTAGTCTACAGAAGAGAAGATTGAGGGGGGATTTGATAGCAACCTTCAACTACTTGAAGGGGTGCTCCAAAGAGGAGAGAGCTAGGCTGTTCTCGATGGTAACAGAGGACAGAACAAGGAGCAATAGTTTCAAATTACAACTGGGGAGGTCGAGGTTGGATATTAAGAAAAACTTTCTCACTAGGAGGGTGATGAAGCATTGGAATGGGTTATCTAGGGAGGTGGTGGAATCTCTGTCTTTGGAGATATTTAAGGTCCAGTCAGACGAAACCCTGTCTGAGATGATTTAGTGACAGTGGTCCTGCTTTTAGCAGGGGTTGGACTAGATGACTTCGTGAGGTCCCTTCCATCCCTATTATTCTATGATTTTATATATATATATATATATATATATATATAAAGAGACCCTGTTACAAAAGAAAACATATAATTCTGAGAATATCAAAATACAATGAACTCTTTCCCCTTATTACATTAAAGAACTGTTCATTCCTCACAATACTTAAAACAACTCAAAAGTATCCAGTGAAAAGAAACCCCCTCCTCTTCCAATGGTCCCTTCTCTGCAACCAGTGCCCCAGACTGCCCTGCTGGGGGCTTAGCAATGTCACTGACCTGAAGCCAAATGCCTCAGAGTGGGAAAACAGCCTGCTGTCTGCTCCTGGCTCACTTCTCCCTGTGCACAGAGCACGTGGGCTCTTTTCAATTCAACCACCCTGGCTGCTGGCTCTCAGGCATCTGACCACAGCTGCAAGCAGCAGAGGACCCTGTGGAGCATGCTCAAAGCTGCAACTCCACAACCAGAAACTTCTGGCTCTAAGCAGCTAAGTTTGCCTAGCAACACTGACCCAACAGATCTCTTAAAGAGAAACTCTCCATTTAGGCTTATGGGTTACATAAGTAAACAGATAAAGAATTCCAAGTGGATTATGTAACTGACAAAGAAGCACATATATTTGACCACCGTAACACTACCAATTTGAAGCTATCCTATTTGTCTTCCCGGTATTGTGAATAAACCTCTTCAGTATTATCTATGCTGCCTGATTCTTGGGGAAAGAATCTTTCTGGCTTATCAATAGTGACTCCATATGTAACCTTTAGGTGGGCTAAAATTCATTTAAATTGCCCTTCTCCAGTGCCTCACAGAAATACACCCCAATCCCTGTGGAGAAAGCAGCTGGAAACCCAGGATCTAGTCTGTATGGGACTCACAGCAAAGATTGCTCAGAGTTACCACCCCACATTAAAATACTACTAAAACAAACATAATGAACTAAATTAAATTAATTAACTACTAACTAAATAAGCCTTATCCTAAGAAAATAAAATACAATTAACCAAGAAAAATCCCTTCAGAAAACCCTGCAGGAAAGATACCCAAGAATCCCAAAGTCCAGGTGGAGTTCACCCAACTCTCAGCTACAGTCTTTGTTCCATTGTAGAGACCTGAGTGGCAAGAAATAGCTGTCCTCTTCTTCTTTCTTTGCAGGAATCTTCTGTAGCATTCCATGCAGGCTTTCCCTTCTCCTTTGCAATCCAGCCCTCAGTCCCATATGCATGTCTGCAAAATCTGTTGCAGATGACTCCATTAGAGGGAGAAAACATCTTGTTCACTCCGGGTTCAGCTTCTCTCCTGAAAACTGAGCACATGGGCTTTTCTCAAAGCTGATCCTACCTGCTGTCTACACAGACTTCTTTGCCTGTATACTATTTAACGTCTCCCCTCGGGGTGTTATTCATCGAGGGGTCCAGGCAGACGCTGGGTTCTTTGTCCACCAGGATTATAGCCCGGCCTTGATCTGATGGAAGGGAGGAGGCACTGACATGTACATTAGTGGTCAGGGGGGTCAAATAATAGAGGGTTGATCCGGTCCACCCGACAACCCAGACAAACATTAGAGATATTGAATACTGTTCCCATAAGGAAAGAAGTAAGGGGGGCAGAGGGGTAAGGAAGATTAACAATAATAGGGAAAGTATCAAAGGAATCAAAAAAGTTATAAGCAGAAGATATTTATTGCTGATCATTTTAAGTACAATAAGGCTTAAGCACTTCTTTTCTTTTAGGATAAGTACACACTTTTAGCTGTTATATACTTGCAAGGTTTACTGCTTTACCATTAAACTTGTTATGTTATTGTGCTGCAGCAGGTCTTAAAGATAAAAATAAATGCGCATTATTAACTATTTAATTGCTAAAACTATTCTTATTACCCTGCACTTGCCCCTAGCAACAAAGGGGTGCCCCTAACTTCAAAGGGGATGGCAGGCTATCTACCTGTACTCCCAGGCTGGGGTGCTAAACTGCTTGTTCCCTATCCTTATACCTATCCCCCCGTACCCTCGGGGACCAGGGTGCTAACCTACTTTTGTCCTTACACCAGGACTCGGGGTACTAAGCTTCAATTTCTATTTCAGTTACTCATATACCTTTACATATATACCTGTAGCTACTTATGAACCAGTGTTCACCGAGGTCTATTGGTGATTTCTTAATACTCAGCGAACTCCTTGCCAACGTGTCAGTTTCGCCACCTTCGGGGATCAGGTGCTGACCTTTCTTTGATGAGCTCAGGCCAACGTGCCAGTCCAGTCAGCTTCAAGACTTAGGACCTGACCTTTCTCTTGCTTCACTGGACAGACCCCACTTGCTATAGTAGCCGAAGCCACTGGGCGTCTTGAATCTGTCCAAAAACCTGTCTGCCTCAGTGTCTCCAGAGCTGATATTTTTATAGAGCTTTAGCCCTCTGTGCCCCTCCTGTTTTTACAGGGGTTCCCACAGTCTTTGCCACATTGCCATCGATCATTTTAGTTAGCTGTCAGGGAACTATCGGGAAGCTATCAGGGAGCTGTGACGCTGTCAGGATTTAAGGAACCATTTATGATGTTATTTTGTATTGTTTTATAATTGTTATAATCCATAGGAACTATGCCATGTTTGATGTCAATAGAAAGGTAATAATTTGTGGGAATGATCATATAGTTTGTGTAGGATTTGTATTCATATTAGAAGTTAGGAATGTGATTGTTATATTTTAACTTGTGTAAGGTTGGGAAAATGCCCCAGACTGAATGTCTGCCCAGCCATTGTATCCTTAAGGGCCTATTAAGGAAGCTCCTCAGATAACAGGATAAAGAAGAAAACCTGTTGAGCCACTAGGACTTAAACATGTGACTCAGCTCCAGTTTCATTGGAGAGAACTGCACACAGCATGGAGAAGGCCAGAGGTGATAAAAGGCAGCAAGTCCAACTCCATTTTGCTCTCAAGTCCTCAGTCTACAGCTAACACCCATCTCTGGAACTATTCCTCCGAGACTGAACAAAGGATTGAGGCCCACCCTGAGGCTGGGTGGTTACCAGAGGAACAAGCCTGCAAACTGCTTTTCATGAACTTTAAATCATTTGTATGTATGTGATTCGCTTTGACCCTTTAACATCTCATATTTGCTTCTTTTCTTCTTATATTAAACCTTTAGTTGTAGTTGCTAAAGGATTGGCTATCAGTGTGGTATTTTGGGTAAGATCCAAACCTATATTGTTCTGTGTGCTGTGGCTGGCCCTTTGGGGTCAGGAGAACCTATATCTTTAAGGGACCGTGCGGCTAGGTGGGAGCCAGAAGAGCTGGAGTGCAATAAAGGGAGCTGTTTCTATTTTGGGCAGAGTTCTTGGAACCCGTTGTGGGGAACCAGAGGCCTGGTTGTGACTGATAGGGAGACTGGTTTAAGTACCACCCATCAGTTTTTGGGGAGTTTAGCTCCCGGTTTTGCAACTTGCCCTGATTTTTGCACGTCCAGGAGGGTATCCCAGGAGGCCCCGGTCACCGGAGCTATCAGGGAGTTCTCTTCCGAGAGGTCATTGCAACCTTGTTGGGTATTCGAGGCTGGTTAGGGTGCTCGTTAGGGCTGCAGCTGCTCATTAGGGCTGCAGGTGCTCATTAGGTGACGTCTGAGTTCTTGGCATGTTCATGTGAGCTGTTATGCTAAGGCCTTTGAAAACTGGTTCAGGTTTGGGCCTATACATAGCTAACTACTACTCCTAACACTAGTTACCCCTAATAATATAAGTTCCCATTATCTAAACCCACTTTCTACAAGACTGCTGCTCTCATGTGATCTGATTGACCACAACACATCACACCAGCAGGGCACCCTGTGTAGCATGCTCAAAAATGCTATCACTCCCTGCTTCTAGAAGTTTCTAGTTGTGGGTAGCTAATCTGCCCAGCAACAGTAACCCACCCTCAGTAGATCTCAAAGAGAGAGTCTTTATTTAGGCATATGGGTTACACATACTCCCTCCTTCCCCCTCCCCAAACTTGCCACATGACTGCAAGGCTTGCATGCCTTCCTTACCACCCCAATCTATGGGGAAGCTTGGATAGCCACAGATTCAGCTCTGGGAGAGCCACAGTTGCTATATATGCAGCTACAAAGGACATCAATGTTCCTTTCCCTGGTTTGTTTATTAAGGTTCCAAACCATTTTTTTAAGTTGAACTGCATTGACTATTACAGATTATGTATTAAGTGCTGTTTTTGTAACTGAATAAAACTTTTATTTTGAAAGGGATTCAACTTTACCAGTGTACAACGCCCAGTGCGTGCTGGAAATGAAAGCAAAGATCTTGTAAATTTCCAAAGAGGTAGCCCCATTAGTTTAGTTCAGCAAAACAAACAAGGTGACCTGTGGCCCTTTTAAAGACTAGCAAATTTATTTTTCACATGAGCTTTTTAGGGAGAAAATCCCACTCTGTCAGATGACTGAGAGTGAAAAACATTTACTTACTTACAGGATGGAAGGGAAAGATAAATCCTGTGATATAATGATTTAGTGGGCTCACCGCACAAATGTACAACCAGCAGCACCTGACACACACTACTGGCTGCCCAGACAGTGACATGGGCCCAGACGTGCAGTGAGCACCACACAGCTCATGACAGGCCCCACGCTGCATCGCAAGGTGGTGCATGGTCCAGGCCTGGCGCTCGCTGCTCAAATGTTCTCCCAAAACTTCCCTGACTCAGAGAGCTCCTAGCAGGGCTGGCCTGATCAACCGGCCGTGTGACAGTGGCTCCAGCTCCACCCCACAACCCAAAACATGGCTCTAAAAATCTTTTTTTTTAAATATATATATATAATCTGGATTTAAAAAATTAAAGCTTTCGCAGCCAGGCTCATGATGATGGGGAGATGGGAGGATGTCTGGCTCATGATTTCTGAACCAGGCTGGGCCCTCTAAGGCGAAGAAATGCCTGTTTCGGTACAACTCGCCCCACCCTCCTGCTGTGAGACTGGTGTAGTGCCAAAAACAGTGTTTCGGCAGATTTTGTAACCGTCACATTTCTGGCAGGTAGGTGCCAAATGCAGGACCTGTGACCCCCAGAAACTGCCCCAGTCACAGTTTCTGTCCTGTCTCCATTTCTGTAACACAGATGCTCGGAACATCCAAAGGAACAAAATCTGCAGAAACACTGGTTTTGGTACAACACCACAGCTCCCTTCCCTTCCCTTCCCCTCCGCTTCCTTCCCCTCACCAGAGAGCAGTAGTGAGGCTCCTGGCCGCAACTCAGCGGTGGTGGGTGGCTCCCGTCCCACCCGGACTGGGGCCCCGTGGGGCGCAGAATGCGGACGCAAGGGCCCTGCAGTGCCGGAGGCATTTGGGTCATGCTGGGCCAGGGCTGTCGGGGTGGGACGGGGGAGGCGTTGCAGGACTGCACCATATCTGTAAGTGCAGCCTCTCCTCACTGTCTGCAGAAGCCGCGTCCAGCTCCGATACCGCGACCCAAACACTTCCGCTCGGCCTGGGCCAGCCTAGCAGAGTGGCCGCAAGCCGGGGGCTGCCCCGCCATCTCACCCTACTGGCTATGGAGGCACTGGGGGCCTTCGGCCTCTACTGCTGCTACGTGAGAGCAATGCAAATGAAGTACGATCACATCCCCAGCGCCCCCAGGGAGAGGTAAGGGGAGGGGTCTTACTGTTAAATCAAATAGGAGACTCAACCCCACCCTGTTTGTTACCCTGCTGCCGAGTCCCTGGGAAAGCCGGATTCTCTCTCTGCACCCACCCCTGGCAGGACCCAGCAGCTGTCGGAGTGGCAGGGGAAGGATTGGGGGGACAGTGGGGTGCTTGCTCTCTCTCCCAGCAATAAGCAAGCA
>ML688393.1:432-11760 GCA_007922175.1 Pelusios castaneus
ATAGATAGATAGATAGATAGATAGATAGATAGATAGATAGATAGATACTTACCTGGAACAATGACCTGGCGACGGGAAAGGATTCATATTTTTCTGCAGCATGTGGGTGTGGATCACTTACCAAGTGGTTAGGCGAGGTGATCTGATGATCTCTTCTGGCCTTAAGCACTATAACTCAATGATTCTATTAACAAAAAGACATGGCATGGCCCTGAATACATTGAATGCATCACAAATTCTTGGGGTTATATTCAGATAATTAATGGGGTTGCCCATGCCTGAAAATTAATGTTAATTTGCTGAGTACTGGTGTCAAGCCTTGAACTTTGAAAAAAGGGAATTAAACTGAAGGAACCCATCACCATATACAAGTCTCCCTGAAGGCGAGCCAAGAGGAAGCATTTTTTAATTTTGACAGAACAGTGTATGCTGCCAGAATATGCTTCCATCAAAGTTTCTCCAACTACTTCTAGCCATAGGTTCTCTTAAGCTCCTTGAGTTTGTTACTTAATAAATAGGGGGTAAAAAGTGGTGATGTATCTCAAATTCTACCCACCTCTGGCAACAACTAAAGACTTGACTTACAGAAAATTGTGCTGATCTGTGATCCTTCATATCCTTTCTTATGTGGGCAATGAAATGATTAACAAAGTTGACATTTAAATGAATCATCATATGAGGTAACACCCCACTGAGGCTATGTACACACGATCAGATTAAAGCGCAACAAGGCAATCGCGCTACAAAACTCACGTGACCTTTATTGCGGGACAACGCGTACACACGTTGCTCCCTGCAACGCAACAAAATTACACGCATTATCGCGGTTGAGCGCAATGACTTCTGGGCACCTATCCCATCGTTCCATTTTCCCTGAATCGGCGCTATGAATCATGGGATGAAGGAAAGGAACGCAAAGCGCCATGGGTAAACTCTCGGTTTCCCATGGTGCTTTGTGTTCCCCTAGCGTCTTCCTCGTTGCCAATAGCAACTCGCGCCTATTTTCAACATTGCAGTGACGCAACGCACCACTTGCAATCAATCGCTACAGCGACAGCATGGATCCTGCTATGATCTCCATTGTCGCCTTCAACATTCTGAATACATCTCGGCTTGTTGCTCAGTACGCAATGAGCTCCGAGTCAGATGAGGACACCGAGGAGCAGGGGCTGATCGATGCCATGCAGAGCAACAGCACCGCGTTGCTCAGCTCCTTCACCGATCATCTGCACACGGTGCAACGCCGTTTCTGGTCGCGAGAGACGAGCACCGAGTGGTGGGATCGCATTGTTATGCAGCTGTGGGATGACGAGCAGTGGGTACAGAACTTTCGAATGCGGAAAGCAACCTTTCTGGAACTGTGCTCAGAGTTGGCCCCTGCCCTGCGACGGAAAGACACCAACATGAGGTCAGCCCTAACTGTGGAGAAGCGTGTTGCGATTGCTGTATGGAAGATGGCGACTCCCGACTGCTATCGGTCCGTTGCAAACCAGTTTGGAGTCGGGAGGACCACCGTCGGATTAGCCCTCTCACAAGTGTGCCAAGCCATCAATCGCATCCTGCTACGGAGGACAGTGACATTGGGCAATGTTCGAGAGATTGTTGACGGCTTTGCTGCCATGGGATTCCCTAACTGCGGGGGAGCCATAGATGGCACACACATCCCTATTTTGGCTCCAGACCATCTCGCGACGGAGTACATAAACAGGAAGGGCTACTTCTCCATGGTGCTGCAAGCACTCGTGGATCACAAGGGGCGTTTCACGGACATCAATGCTGGGTGGTCGGGAAAGGTGCATGATGCCCGCATTTTCAGGAACACTGGTCTGTACCGGAAGCTGCAAGGGGGCACCTTTTTCCCTGATCAAAAAATAACAGTGGGGGAGGTGGAGATGCCCATAGTCATCCTCGGAGACCCAGCATACCCACTGATGCCATGGCTCATGAAACCCTACACTGGGAACCTTGATCGCAGCAAGGAGCGGTTCAATTACCGATTGAGCCGCTGCAGAATGACTGTGGAGTGTGCCTTCGGCCGTTTAAAAGGGCGCTGGCGCTGTTTGTATGGGAGGCTGGACTTGGCGGAGGACAACATCCCTGCCGTGATTGCGTCATGTTGTGTCCTTCATAACATTTGTGAAAGTAGGGGAGAAAAGTTTTCCCCTACGTGGGCTACGGAGGCACAGCGCCTCGAGGAAGCATTCGAGCAGCCAGCCACTAGGAGTATTAGGGTGGCACAAGGAGAAGCTGCTCGCATAAGGGAGGCACTCAGGGAGCATTTCAATGATGCCCTTCCCTAGTTAAGTTCCATGACGCATGAGGTGCACCTTAGGATCATTTCAATAATGTGTATAAATAAATGCATTCTTCAAAGTATTTGTTACTGTTTTTATTGAAACCTGAAAGATGGGGGTGGGGTTACAGGTTGGTGTAGCTCCGGGTCTCGTAAAAGTAGCTTGGGGGGGGGGGGGGGCTGGATGTTGTCCTGTACCGGGGTGGAGGGTGGCCTTCAAAGAAATGCTTTGAGGGACTGCGGTGTGTGGGAGGCATACACGGCTGAACTGTCTGGAGTGGAGCCCGGACATTTATCGCCTGGGACTGCAAAGCTATCATGTTCTTTAGCAGTTCTGTTTGCTCCTTCATGACGCTTATCAGTTCGTCCCTGTGTTTCTGCCTCCTCTGCTGGGATTCCTCTCTCCAGGCTCTATTCTCCCTTGCGGATTCTTGTGTTGCTTTCAGCAGGTCGTTAAACATATCCTCCCTGTTTCTTCGAGAACGCCGCCTAATGTTTCTCATTCGGTCAGCTGGGGTAGACACCGGCCTTGTGAAGCTCAATTCTAATACAAAAATAACAATATAGACATTGTTAACACATAGCATAGATAGCCAATGTAACCTTCCAGTAGCACATTCCACTGGAAGGTACAGGGCGGTCAACACACTACGCTGCGCTGAAGCAGACAAGGTACATTCTAATAGACGGCTTACCGGGGGCTAAGAATCGGAAGAGGGCACACAGATGGAACCCAATATCCCTCTCCTCAGAGTGCCCCTTCCATCTAGAATACATCTCCTACATGCCGCCGGTAGCAGGCCGGGACCGTATGCTGCTGCACTGTGTGCTGCCATGGTTCCCAGGGCTGTGCTTTGCAGCTGGAGAGGCAGAGTGTCCGTCTTTGGGAGCGCAGACACAAACGCTCTCCCATCTAACCTGAGTATTAGGCTCTGGAGGTACATCGAGGAAACCTTTTCTGACCTAAATGCAGATGATTATTTTACAATCACTGCTTGTATTGATGCCCTGCTAATGAATGCAGAGTAAATAGCGTGCACAGCGGGGACCCGCAAGCACCCCCACCCCAGACAATGATATTTTAGCAGGAGCAGAGCTGAATGAAGGAGAAACTTACCTGAACCCCCCTCTGCTGCCTCAGAGAACAAGCTGCAGTTCAAGCCTTGGGTGGACGTCTCAGCGGGGCTGCTGAAGAGCTCCTGGCTACACGCGGTTGCGCTTTCCTCCGTGTCATCCTCCATCTCCTCCTCCTCCTCCTCCTCAACAACGTCCTCATCCTGCTCGGCTCTGGCAATCACCGGACGAGGAGGGGCTGAAGTGTCCACGGGACTTTTGGCAGTGGTTGTGGGGTCCCCGCTGAGGATGGCTTCTATCTCCTTATAGTACCTGCATGTTGCAGGCGCTGATCCAGAACGGCGGTTTCCCTCCTTCGCTCGGTGATAGGTAATTCTGAGCTCCTTCACCTTTGATCTGCACTGCACTGTGTCTCTATCATGCCCTCTCTCTGACATGGCCCGAGAAATTATGCCAAATGTGTCATAATTCCTCCTGCTGCCGCGTAGCTGCGCCTGCACGGCGGACTCTCCCCAGATGCTGATCAGGTCCAGTACCTCTGCCGTGCTCCAAAGGGGTGCGCGTCTTCCACGGCGGGCCGCCATTGCTAATGATGATCGGAGCACAAACACACTCCACGAGGAAGAGAGCAGGAAGTGAAACAGACTTGAAATTTGAAAATCCCGGGAATAAGTTCGGGGCAGGGCGGGGACAGTTTCGTCACGGCCACAGAGCGGGTGGGGGGGGAGACCAGAGAGGACGACTTGGGAATGCTGGGACAGTTCCGGACTCCAGTCAATGCGCGGTAAGCGTACACACGAGCTCAAACGCGCAATATATGATCCGCAACAGCTGTTACCACTCTCGTCGGAGTGGTTGTTGGATTGCGCGACAACAAGGCACTTAACGCGCAAGAGCCCTGTTGCACGTGTGTACGCCGTTGTTGCTATCGCGCGGTAATGAGCTTTAATGCGCGATAATCTGATCGTGTGTACAAGGCCTGAGATATATGGTGCAACTCACACTTCTCAGGTATGTCTACACTGCAATCTCAGAGTGTGATTAAATGGTGTAGAGACATACTGAAGCTAGCTTCAAGCTAGCTAGCTCAGGTATTAGTTGTAGCTGTGCAATTATCTGGGTTCCAAAGTCATGCCGTCAAGGCTTCCCTGCTACTCCAAGAAGTTAGATTAGAACTGCAGTCACACCCTATTATTGCAGTGTAGAGATACTCCCAGAGATATCTATTGTTCCAGGCTCTCTATGGACTCCTTACTACATCAATTACATTTGATTCATATTTTTTCAGGTTTTCCTTGTCACCATGACAACTAGGAAGTTACCTTTTTAAAAATAAAAGTTGAGACCAAGAAGCAAGATAGATTAATAAAGAATATTATATGAGTACCAGGCTGTTTCTGAGGGACCCCATCTGGGGATTAAAAGGGTGATTTTTTTTTCCAAAGCCAAGACTGTCAATATGGTTACAGATAGTGCCAGTGGACATAACAATGTGGATAACTGTGCAGCAAAAAGAAAGTGAACACCAAACTTACTTTAAGCATTTCATCAAACAGCCAGAATCCAATGTCGGCTGAAGTGGGCTGGTGCTGAACCAGTAACCTAGTTGTGATAGACTCCACTTCTTGATATCAGTCATCTGAGGCATCCAGTCCCCCAGAATGAAACAATAACATATAATTGTAGTTACTTTAGTTGTACTGCTCAATTCTTTAAAATAAAATGTGCACTGTTTCATTATGCTAGATCCATATCAAGGCTTATGAGGTTGAAGTAGGGTTTCCCCTTAGACTTTCTGAAACAAAGGTCTTGACTGTTTGAAAAAGTTCTAAGAGAAACATGTGTACAATGAAAAAAAAAAATCTACCAAATAAACAGGAGAATGTTAAAAAATGAAGCCAGGGCTCCCATTCCATAAGACTACTTTGTTTGGAATGTTGAGCAGACCTATCAGGAAGAACTGTTTTCTTCCCTTGCATAATTGGGTAACTGAAATTTCTCCTGAGTTTGATCTGATTAACTGACTGCTGATGGTTTGTTCCTGACATGATGTAATGATAAAAACACACATGGGCTAGCTGAACTGATGAGTTAGCAAGACATAGCTTGGTGACATTGCCACAAATCTCATGTCAGGTCTCGTTGAAATTGCAGTATTTAGAGGACATCACATTGATATGTCACTGTTAGATGTTTTCATGTTCACCTGTACCACACTCCATGCAATTTGGAATAGCTAGTTTTATTTTAAAGAAATCTCTCACCTACTGTACAAAATGACACCAAAGTTGTCACTCTCTTGGATGACAATGGCAGTGAGTATTTAGCTACAAGAATCATTCTGACTTGCCATCTGTCATTGTGTTCTGTGCTTTTCCTGGCACATAAAAACTGATTAGTCCACATCAGCAGTGCTATTTTAAAGAACTAATTAAAATTATGCAGATCTTTAATTGTTTATCTGGAATGTATCCAAAATATGTTTAAATAAATAAAAATTATATAAATGTTGCATATAGAATGACAAGCAAGACCTGTTTGGATAAACATAGCATGATATCATGGTAGAGAGCACAGAGCCAGATCCTACCGGAATATAAAAATGTTGCCCCAATTGTCTAGGTGCCAAACTGTATATAACATTAGCAACTTTACCAAAAGAATCAGTGGATCATTTATATAACACTTACCTAACTAGCAATCTTTGACTATATATGGACATTATCTTGTGCACCTAGTAAAAAATCATTCTGTATACCTATCTGTAAAATGCCTTTTAATGTACAAATAAACCATTTACAAAAGAAGAAGATGATCTATCAGGTAAGAAGGATTAAAAAAAGGTAGTTTTCATCCATAGATAATCTATACCGAGTACATCCATAGTAGGTGGCTTTCAATATATATACATACTGTGGCCACAGTTCAGCAAGCTCTTACTTAAGTATGTGTTTAGCTTTAAGAATATGAGTAGTCCCACTGAAGTTTACAACTACACATGCTTAATTAGCTTGCTGAATTGGGGCCCAAACTAACAATGAGAAAGGGTACTCTACATAAATAAATATGCATGAGGTCTCATGGCAAAATCAGTTTTAATCACAAAGCACAGTATAATGATAATACACATTTTTTCATTCTTTGTCCGGTGCCCCCTATTAGCTTGGCTTCAGTTATAAAGGAATGCTTGGACATCATCATCACTGTTAGTTATGGTCTATTTATTTATATTGTGATAGCATCAAAAAGTCCTTAGGATTTGTAATTTTGGACTGCAGTTTGGAAATCAGGGGATTTTGTAAAACTATAGTACATGCAAAAGTCATAGTCATAGAACTGGATATTTTCTACTTTTCAGAGAAATGGTTCCATTTTGCTAGTTTAAAAAATAAAACAAACAAACAAACAAACAAAAAAACCCAAACACAAACCAACCGACCGACCAAAAAAACCACATAGGAAGAGACAACTCCTGACCCCTAGTGCATTTACAGAGGCTTTGTATTCAGTCAGGAAGCCAGGAATCATACTGATGCCTGAGAATAAAGATTCTTTCTCCCCTTATATTTTAGACTCTGGCCCTTATTTCTCATTATGCTCTTTCCTAGAAAAGCCATATATGGGTTTTTTTCTTTCCCATTTATGTGATTTATTCTGTGACTTTATGTACCTTATGATATCCCTAAAATAGCATCACAAGCCCTCATCACCACAAAGGTGAAATACTTTAATTGTATGGATCTGGCAGGGTTCTGTTGTTTGTTGCAGTCGGTGCAAGATGTTGCACAATTTATCATGGAACGGAGCACCATTCTCCATGCACATATTAAGCAAATTACACTGGCTCTCTGTGAAGCTGATTTTGTTGGCTTTGCAGTCCTTGAAGGTATAGGCCATGACTATGTTCAAGAAGACCTTGTCCTTGAGGTATGGCTTAATGAGTGTCTGTGCTCCCCACCCATGTTTTATGTATTATGCCTGCAAGGGTTAGGTCAGCAGAAAATGGTACTTTTACAGTGGTAGCAACTATGGTGTGGAATTTACACTGCTTTACTATACATATCTGTTCATCCCTTGCTACTTTTTAAAAGTGCAGCTCAAAAATCTGTGTAAGACAACACAATTTTGTTGAGGTATTTTTCAGTTTTATTCCTTTCAGCTCATGTGTGGGATTGCTCTGCAACATGAGGCCACAAACAAGATATCAAGATTCTATCAGTTTCCAGATTCCCTATTTATTCTGGACCTGGATTTTAAATTTTATAATTTTAAACAATTTATAATATTTAAAATTAAACTAAACATCATGGAGAGGTTCTATATCAATAAAAAATATTATGGCTATTTATGATTACATATTGCTTAATTATAATTACATATCTAAATCTCTGTTAGTTAAGCCAGTGGTGTTGCTCCTGGCCCATCTTAATATTATTGCACAGTATGTCCATGAAATTTTACAATTTTGTAGCCAGCTATTGGAAACAATTCCTTTATCCACAAAACAGTGTTCTTTGAGCTAAATAACTCCCTCTGCAAAACTACCACCCCATCCCAGACTGCTTTTTATCTGTGTGCTATGTATGTATTAATTAATAGCTAGCCTGCTCCAAAGTATCTTCTTTTTTTTTCTTTTGTTTTTTTTAACTACCCGCACTACAAAAGCTGTTCATTTAGCAACATGTGGTTTGGAAGTCCTGAGATTAACATCTCCTCCCACTTCTTTGTTACTGGGTTATTACAACAAGTCTACTTTGCACACAGTGAGGCACTTTTTCCAGAAATTGCATTGATAACATTCTATGGCTCTGACTATCTCATCCTCAAAATAAATACTTTTTTTTTCTAAAGACAGCACATCCATCTGCACTAAAACAGTGATAATGCTGGCTCTTTGACACTTCTATGCACTGACTGTGTTCCATCCCTATTTATAAAAGCAGATCAAGGGAATCATTCGATTCAATTAAGTATTATCAAGCTAACTTCATAAACTGTCTTTTCAGCTCAACGTTTTAACATGCTAGGAACCTAAAAGTTTACTTAATTCATAGAATAAATGACAGTTAGCCTAGCAAACACATTTGATATTTAGTAGGCAAAAGTGGTCACATACTTTATATCCCATATTTAGTACATTTCCTGCATTCCTCTTTTCATTCACAAAGTCATGAGAGATTTAGCTGAACTATCCAAACAAAAAGGAACTGGGATATCTGTCAATCTCTAGGTAGTGCAGATATGTCAGTTTTTCATCAGGCTCTATAGACTATAATAAATTTGAATGAGATGCACTGTCTAATATCTCCTCCTTTTACAAGCACTGTGAAAAAACAAACAAACCATATTTATAGAAATATGGGCAAAATGTTGAGTCTTCTGGTAATTATTAACACTGCATGTCACAGGTTCAAAGTTATTTGTCTAAAGATTTATCTGATTCTCAGACATTATTTCAATGTAATATATGGGGACCAGAGAGCAAGTGTGAAAAATCGGGACCAGGGTTGGGGGTTATAGGTACATGTGTAAGTCAAAGCACCAAATATTAGGACTGGACCTATAAAATCAGGAAATCTGGTCACCCTATTTGTAATGTCAAAACTAGTCACTTCAGAGCTTGGTTACACTGTGCTTTAAATTGACAAGTTCACTAACAATGTATTTTATGACTCTCGCACCAGATATCTAGACACTCAGAAAGTAACACTGAAAGCTGAAACAAGTAGCCATAATGGGATAATGATAATGCGTATTGATCAGGAAGACATTTGTAGTGAATAGAATGTTTATAATAAATAGATATTTTATGATATCTTCCTGATATGAACTTAAATTATTTCTATTATCTAGTACAATGGATATTCTCAGGTCAGAGGAGTGGTTTTAATAACAGACCTTAACAGTATTCAATTTTATTTGATTTTTTTCAGTCTCAGATCAGGTTATGTTAAATGATACATATCTCAAATTGCTTTTTTTTTTTTTCAATTATGATTTCAAACACTTTTATTTGCTAATCAATGAGAACTGATCAGCAGAAGGGAGAAGAGGTATGACCACAAGAGATAGCTGGCCAATTCCTGTAATTGTTTTCTGCAGTATTACAGCTGAACCTCAGTCTATGTACTTGTCCCAAGCAAAACCCTAGATCCAAATATTCCTGAACTCTGAGGCAGTTTGGATCTAGTTGTGAACATGGCTGGCCCAAGAGAATATGGCTGAAGATGCCATTGGCTCACCTGCAGACTAGAGAGGACGGGCAAAGTCCTTCTGAATGATTCTTTTACTTCCTTTCTGAGATATCCTATTAGGTTTTATTGTGCAATTGTTTTGGGTCCTGAAAGATATCTCTTGGAGAGTTACACACAGTTGCATCAGCTCTCCTCTTTTGTTCATTATGTTCATATGGTATTTTCAGATGGTTATTGAGGAAACATGGACTATAATGTCTTCGATATGTAGGCAACACTCATATCTATGTCACCATCTTGCCTGAATTCTCTACCCAGAGTCTATGGAATGGACAAGAACCAAAGACTGGGGTCATTTTGATAGATTGGGGGAAGACATTGGAAGAGAGAAAATACAATATAACATCCCAGTTGATTTGAAGGAGTATATCCTGTGATGTGTATATATTTTTGGAGCCTTGATGTCTCTTGAGGTCCTCAGGGATGAATCAGACAGCAATAGATATCAAAATTGAGTCATTCCATATATGTTTGGCTAGGAGATTGTCCATTTCTAAAGGTTATGGACTTCATTATCATCTTAATCTTTGCCATTTGAGATGATTATATTATTGCATGTTTCCTTTTTACATAAATCTAAAACTTAAGATAATTTAGAAACTCAGGAAAGAGGGCAATGCAGCCTCCTGCTTTCTTTGGTGGAATATCTCAGTGAGAACATGCTCTGTATTTGGCACTGGCTGGGTGTTCTTTGTACATTTTAAGGTCTTGGTTTAGACCAAAAAATCTTACACGGTCTGCAAACTGACTTCCTTTTAAGCCAAACAATAGTCATAATTAAAATCAATGGAGGGGCTTTAGCCAATGCCCCCTCCATTTACAAGAGATGAAGTTCACAGCAAGGAGTTTTTCATGATGGGTTTCTGTTTTGGGAACTTTCTCTTAACATTAGTGCAAACTTACTCTTGTTTATTGTATATGCAGTGTTTATGGATAAGCTAATGAGGTAAATTAGGCAGTAATATATTCAACATGTTGAGGACATTCAGTTATTCATCTCTTTTTCTGAAGATCTGGAGCATGCACTCTTTCATTTTGCTTTGTTTTGCTGAATTTGGATAAATTGGTTTAATGGAACAAAGCCAGTCCTGCTAAAATGGAAATGATACTTGTGGACTAAATTGCACAAACTACTGGGTTGTCTGAATCCCTGTTTTTCAATGGTCATGTTTAATTAGCAGTCAAGAGTGCTTTCTTTCATCGATGGCATGAGCTATTTCCTCTCAGATGCGGTCATTGCTAGTTACCAATGACTTTCTCAATGGTATTTCACTTAAGGAGATGGAATTTGGCCAGCAATTAATCTAGCCTCTGTACTTTTGCATCTTTAATGTCACAGCCTTGGATGTTCTCATCATTATTAATGGGGATCAGAGATTTTCAGAAAATGGCTTTACACATGAATTTTTAGCCGAAGCTAATCCCCCTTACATCACATTCTCTGTTGGCAGTTTTCAACCACTGTGTCGCAACACAAAAGTGTGTTGTGGCACAGTGGCTGAGTGTGTCATGTGAAATCAGCCTGCTGCCAACAGTGTGGGGAGAGCTGTGGCAACAGCTGGTAGTACTGTTGGTAGTACTGGCACAGACAAGGAACTATGATATAATTGGAATAACAGAAACGTGGTGGGATAACTTGCATGACTGGAGCACTGCCATGGATGGATATAAATTGTTCAGGAAGGACAGGCAGGGAAAAAGGGGGGG
>VOCT01085182.1:0-13123 GCA_007922175.1 Pelusios castaneus
CAATTTATACCTGGCACAAATAGGCCCTCCAGGACCTTAGCCCAATTTAGTGTTTCTCTCTCTATAGTTATGGTGGCCCAGCTAAGCTACAGGTCAAGGTCTCTCTCTCTCCCCATGAAGTAAAGCCCATCTCCTTGTGGGTCAACCACCCTGGAACACACACCCTGCCACTTCATAAGAGTGGAGTTAACCCATCGAACTCCCTGCCACTGGATATTAGTGGGGTTAATCCAAAGCACTCAATGCAGGATGATAATATGTGTGGCCTGGCAGAGGGTGAATATTCCTACCATGTCTGAAGTCAATCAGACAGGACATTCCCAATTTAGGATGTTTTAAGCCCCTTGACTCCACTCCACTCCACTCAGTGCCCAGAATAGTACCCACTTTCTACTCTAACCACCAGACGTCACTCCCCTCACAGAGCTGGGAATAGAATCCATGCATTCTGCTCCAAGGACAAGTGAGCTCCCCTGCTTTACAAAAGCACAAGACCTGGCTTGTTCAGTCCATGCCCCGCTGGATTTTTGGGCCCAATTTCCCAAATTAGTGATTGTCAGTGTCTCTGTGTTTGGAGGAGAGGTGTCTATCTTGACACCGTTTATAAGGGCCAGTTTTTCACAGAGTGACGGCCCAGCACTTTCTGAAAAGCAGGGTTCTTCGAAACCTCCAAAATCTGAAACATCCAAAATGCTGGGCCGCAGAGGTCTCCAGACCTTGGTGTTTCCATAGTAAGTTCCTGCCATGAAACCTGGACTTTGGAAAATGCACAACTCTAGAAGGAGAGATCTTCTGCCCACAAACCTCACCAGCAGATGGAGAATCTTCTCAGCATGAGATGCAGAAACTGGAAGGATTTTAAACCACTGATAGACCTACAACCCATAAGTCTGGCTTGTTCCCATCCCCCCACGCTGGGATGTGACTAAGAAAACTGGCAGGTGTGAACTGACTTCCTCTCCCACCTACTGAGGATGGCCAGAGCTGGCTGGGCAGTCAATGGTGCTTGTCAGGGCCATTGAGTTCCTTGCCATAGGAGAGAAGGATCCAAAGATTGGAGTAAGGGTGGCAGGCAGAATACATGGACCCTCATGCCTCAGAAATGAAAAAAAAAAAAACATTTCTCCTTGCCACCCAGCCAAAGAGGATCCACCTTATAAATAGAATGGAACCCAGGAGTCCTGGCTCCCAGTCCCTTCTCCTCTAAGCTTTTAGACCTCACTGCCCACCCAGAGCCAACTACAGAAACCAGGAGTCCTCACTCTCAACTCTAATCATTAGACCCCATGAGAGCTGGATATAGAACCCAGGAGTCCTAGCACCCAGTCCCGCCCCCACCCCACACACCACTAGACCCTGCTCCCTTCCCAGAGGTGTGGATACAACCTACGAGTCTTGCCTCCCAGCCCTTTTGTTCTAACTATTAGACCCTACCCTCTCACAATTCAGCTTTGCTGTAGCTTACTATGCAGTCAGGGAATCTGTTCTCCCAGGAATTTTTGGTTCCCCTTGAGAATCTCAGAGTCCCAGCTCTGCAGACAGTGTATGTGCAGGGATCAGGACTCTTCCCTGATCACTGAAAGCTCATATATTCAGGTCCCTCAGTTTATCAAAGAAACTGATATGCAATTAGTCTTTGCTTTAAGGCAGGTGCTCACACTTGCCTTCTCTTTACAAAATCCACACTGCTTTAGATTAAACAAACACTAGATGATTGATTAAGACACAATTTGAAGTGAATATATAGAAAATCAATGCAAAATCAGGTAATCAATCAGGCAAGGAGTTTATCACAATCAAATAAAAGATAGCACCCATTCTGAACTAAAAATCACTGTTATAGTCCATTGCTAAATTACCCAGATGCTTTGGATACTGAGGGTTTTGCAGTGAGGTCTTCTTGCCATGTGGGTAGGTACAATTCTTTTAGGTTGCTTGCAGGATAAAGTCCAGAAGCAAAAAACCCCTTCTCAGTTTAAATTGTTTCTCTTTCTATTTCCTGCTGAGGCCCTTCGTTTTCATTGCCTTTGTTACGCATACCTTCATAGAGTAAGTGTGAGCACAGCTCCATCTGTTTGCCCTCCCTCCTTGAGCCATATGAAATATATCTGGGAACATGTTTCGTATCTGTACACGTTTGATGCAGGAAACATGGGACCATAACAATAGTGCAGAGCATGCCAGGAGCATTCATAAAACATTGTACATGATACACTTTGCATTAAACCACACAATTACATTGCAAGCTTGAACAGAAGATACACTATGCTGAACAAGAATTCAGAGTTGGTGACCACAGTGGCACCTTCTGACCTTACAGAATAGGAATCTGAGAAGCTGTGGAGATTCGATATGGTTGGGGTCAACCCAGGGGACTCCCTGCCACTGGAGAAAAGAGAAGTTAACCCATGGAACTCTCTAATAGCACGCCTGCTTCCTGTGTGCATCCTTGTGGTCAGAAGTCATGCTGTAGCACCCTGCCTCATTTTCCCTTCCTGGACTCCTCAAGCCCTCCAATCTCTTTCTAAAGGGAAATAAAACACTCGCCTTCTGAGGTCCAGTCCTATTCATCCTGACACGCAGTGACTCTTGAGGACTCAGCTCAGCACTTCTGTCTCCATAGGTAGGGAGTCCCCAACCCTTCCGCCTGGATCTGGGTCATGGTTCAAGATCCCCCACAGGGGGACTAAAGCCCATCTCCCCATTAAGTGCCAGCCAGCCTGTCACAGATTCCACTGGAGATCAGTAGGCTGAACCCAAGACTGATCATTCTTGGAATACCCATGACTCTGAGACAGCTTCTGACCTCCCACCTCCACTGAGGGAGATTTTCTGCCTGACTCTACCAGCCACCCAAATACTCTGGTCCGGCCAGTGCCAGCCCTGACTTTGCTGTGTGGGTTAATGTTAGGTGCAGCCCAATCTCCAAACCCTTTGGAGCATCCATCTGTAGCTTCCTGCCCCTCCTCCACTGACCCCTCGCAGAAACATCATGTCTGCTGTCCCCAAAGGCAAGAAGGCCCATGCCGAGTTGTACAATCCATCTCAGCTCCTGGATTAATGTCACAGCCCTCAGATTCGTTAACAGTGTACCCACTTGGACACTAGGATGTTATCCACAGGATGTGACAGAAGACCAGGTGGAGAAGAGGGAGGGGAACAAAAAGAAAAGGGTCCCACACAAACAAAATCACAATCCACTTCCTAGACGTTTCATTTACCAGCCTGCCATCCCATCTAAGATTTCTTTCTCCCCACATGTGTTTCATTCGATGAACTCTGATGGAAATCGTGTGGTATATGTGCTGCCTCTTGATGTCCTCAATACAAGATAAAGGGACTTCCCCTTCCTTTCTCCTTGTACTAACCATCTTTGCACATGGCTGTGGTGTCTCAGGTTACTGGGGCCATTGGGGGTTGTCATAGTGATAAATGGGAGGGTTGTTAAGTGCTTGGGTAAACCTGTTTGTCTTCTGGCAGTCCTTGCCAGACAGGGCTGTCATTGGGGGGCCAAACGGGGCGATCACCCCGGGCCCCGCAGTTATGTAGGCCCCGCACTGTCCCACTCCCAGCTGGGGGCAGTGAGGGGCCCATGCCACGGCCCCCCCGCACGGCCGCACTTTGCCCTGCCCCTGCCAAAGGCAGCAGGATGAGATCTTTGTCCAGCCTCTAGCCAGGGCCAGCCGTACCTGCCCATACCAGGGCAGAGCAGGCAGGCCCAGGGGCGGGGCAGTGCGGGGCCTGGCCTCTCTGGGCCGGGCCGGGCTGGCCTGCCGCACATGGTCGGCCCCAGCCAGCGGCGGGGCCTCAGGACCCGTTCCCCAACCGGGGCGCCGCTGGCGGCAGCCTGGGGTCCCGACCGGGGCCGGGTCCTAGCCACAGCTTCAGCTGGGGCCTGCTCCTGCCAGTCCCAGCCGGGGACCCAAGGGCGCTCCGCTGCTGGGAGCCGAGGCTTGCCAGGCTCCCGGGTGGGGGAGCGGGTTGACCTGGGCCTCCCTTCCCCTCTCCAGGGTGGGGTGGAGTGGGGCCCCCCCCAGACCTGTTGGCCCTGGGCTCCGCTCCCCCCTAGGGATGGCCCTGTTGCCAGACATGCTAAATAAAGCCAAGTAAGGGAACTTCGAAGCCTATTATGTCTAACAATCATTAATTAATCCTAATACTTGACAATCTGGCGACGAGACGGGATGATGAGATAACATCTTGTGAACCCAGGAAATCCTGAGCTATGTAAGAATGAATTTTCTTCTCACAGTTTGCATGCCTGTGCTATGTGCCTGAGGGGGATAGAGCTAACTGGAGTTGAAATCTGATCTACTTGTTTGGTGAAGCCAAGAGATGGGAGATAAACAACCACAAGAGGGAGCCATAGCTCCACTCACTGGTTCAACAATGGCTTCACTCACTGGTTTTCCTGAAAATTTTGATTCTACGCCTCCAGTTGGAAATTGTACATAGCATGCTTTCAGAACTTCATGGTAGCAAATGATATACACGATGAAAAGAAGGTACCTGTTTTCTTGACCATTAAGATCTATAATTTGCTATGTGATTTGCTTTATTCGGAGAAACCCGGAGCAAAATCATATGATGATCTTGTAGAAATTCTGGGAGCAATGCTCCCCTTATGGAGTTGGGGCTGTGATGTCCCACATTATGCCTTCAGGAGAAGAAAGGCCCATTGCTTTTTCTTCACGCACCTTGACCAAGGCAGAGACTAATTGTGCCCAAATTGATCGCGAGGCACTGGGAATTGTTTTCGTCATCCAGAAATTTCACCAATACCTGTTTGGAAAGAAATTTGTGCTCCTCACTGACCATCGACCCCTAACATCAATTTTGGGACCACACACAGGCATTCCACCTTTGGCTGCTAGTCACATGCAACGATGGGCATTGACACTTTCTGGATATACATACAAGATAAAGTATAGGAAATCCTCTTTGCATTGCAATGCAAATGGTCTTTCAAGGCTACCATAACTAGTACCCCGTGGAGATTCAGGCCAGGAAAGAATCTTTTACTTTGATCAGTGGAAAACACACCTATAACAACTACTCAAGTACATAGAGCAACATGCGTTGACCCAATACAGTCTCAAGTTATGGATCTTGTGGTGCTCGGAACATCATTACCTGACTCCCAGGTCACACCTGACCTCCACCCTATATGTCTAGGCAGATAGAGTTATCAACTTAGTCTGGGTGTTTGTTGTGCAGCATGCATGGCATTATCCCACTTTCATTAAGATCACATTTGTTGGAATAGCTCCATTCCAGTCACTGTGGGATAATGGGCATGAAAGAAATCATGCAAAGCTATTTTTGGTGGATAGGCTTGGAGAGGGACATCGAAGCGACGGCTAGAGCTTGTACCTCATGCCAGAGCGTCCGGAACACACCTCAGTTAGCTCCTCTTCACCCATGGGACTGGCCTGAAAGGCCATGGCAACGTATTCATGTTGATTTTGCTGGCCCATTTGAAGGATGTATGTTTACAATTGCGGTTGATGCCCATTCCAAATGGCTGGAAGTCTCCGTAATGCAATCTATTACAGAAAATACTATCCAAAACCTACATGGCTTCTTATGGTTATGGTCTCCCAGTAAAGCCAAGTAAGGAAACTTTGAAGCCTGTTATGTCTACCAATCATTATTTAATCCTAATACTTGACAACAGCCAGCACTGGGTTTTTTCCAGGGTGCTCCTTTCCTGTTGACTACTCATATAGATGGGGCTTTCACTGTGTTGACTTGTGATACACAGTCTACACGGCTGACAGAAAGCCCAGTGTCTGACAGGAAATCCATCTCTCCCTATCTGCTGTACTACAGAATCTAAGATCAGAGACAGCTTCTGCCATATGATCCGTACATACATTTCACTGCAATACCAAAGACCACTGAGACACTGGCTTTCCTTTAAGGCTTCACAAGACCTTCATTTGGGGTCTAGAATATGCATAGCACAATTAGGATGTTTTAGTAATCCCCTGCCAACGACTTGTGGGTCACACCATGGGACTCAATGCAGGGGGATATCACATGTGCTCTCTAGCAAAGGGTGAATTCCTCTATCTTGTTTACAGTCTCTCAGATGAGGCATTCCCGATTTATGATTCTTTAACACAAACCACTAGATCTCATACCCATCCCCAAGCTGGGGATAGAAACCAGTAGTCCTATATCCCAACTCTGCCCCTACCCCCCAGCACTAGTCTCCACTTCTCTGCAAGGGTTAGAACCCAGCAGTCCTACACTAGAAATTTAGGTCGACTTAATGACCCTTAAGTTGACCTAAATTACTCCACATACACACTGGGCTTTCATTATGTCTACACTGGAGTTTCCTTAAGTCGACTTAAGCTGCTCTTTAAGTAGACTTAAGGAAAACTTAAGTTGACTTAATAAGACCTAGTCTTAAGTCGACTTAAGGCTTAAGTTTACTTCTTAAGTCAATTTAAGCCAGTGTGGACACCCTAAGTCGATTTACAAGATAAGTCGACTTAGGGCAGGGGGAAAAGGGAGCCCCTGCTCCCTTCTCCCCAGGAAGCCACTAGTGGTTTGTCCTGGGGAGAGCCAGTCCGGCGCGGGATTGGATTTCCCCAGGACAAGCTGCTAGCGACTCATCCAGGCTCCCTTCTGGCCAGGACCCCAGCAGTCCTGGCCGAAGGGAGCCCTGTGGCTCCTTTCTGCCTGGGACCCGAGCAATCCCGGCCAGAAGGAAGCCCACGGCTCCCCTCTGCCCGGGACCCCCATGGGTGGGCTTCCTTCTGGCCAGGACTGCTCAGGTCCTGGATAGAAAGGATCCGTTGGGCTCCCATTTTGCCTAGAGCTGCGGGGGTCCCAGCCAGAAGGGAATGCGGGGCTTCCTTTTTGTCAGGATCCCAGCGGTCTGGCCAGAAGGGAGCTCTGCGGCTCCTTTCTGCCCGGGACCACTGGGGTCCCGGAGAGAAGGGAGCCCTGTGCTCCCTTCTGGCCAGGACTGCAGGGCTCCCTTCTCCCCGGGACCACTTTGGGGCTTGCTCTCTTGGTGTAGCCAGCCCCATGTGGGGCTGGCTCTCCCCAGGACGAGCCCCACTACCCTGGGGAACCGAGGCTCCAAAGGAGCCTCCCCTCCCCCCGGAGTTAACCAGTCGACTTAGAGAGTCAAGTGTAGACTCTCTACATTGACTTAGTAAGGCCAGGTTTAAGTCAAACTAAGAGTCCTGTGTGGAATCTCTAAGTCAACTTAATAAGGTCGACTTAAAGTTGACTTAGTAAAGTCGACTTAGTAAAGTCGACCTAAATTCCTAAGTGTAGACATAGCCAGAGAGTCTGCACCAGACACTTAAGTCGCCTGGCTAGATTGACAGAGAGCCACAGCTTCAAAGGAACAAAAGGGAGCCAGGAATTCCTGGGACAAGGCAGCCGCAGGCAAATTCCCCCAGGGAGAAGGCACCCACATGGCTGCCTTGTCCTTGGGGAGAGCCACCCACAGCTGACTTTTCCCAGGGGGAGCCCCTTGTCCCTGGGGGAGAAGAGGTCCCTTCTCCCTAAGCCAGTTCCCTCTAGCCCTAGGTTAACCAAGGGCATTAAGTTGACCAAGGGTGTCCACAAGGCCTAAGTCCACTTAGTAAGGTCGACTTAAGCGTTAAGTCAACCGTAAAGTAGGTGTTATTATGTCTACTTAAGCTGTTATTAAGTTGACTTAAGGAAATCCTTAAGTCGACTTAATACAAGCCCAGTGTGGACACGGAGTCGTTTAGGTCAACTTAAGCGTCCTTTAGTCGACCTAACTTGCCAGTGTTGACGTTGGCTCAGGGGTCCAGAATGGGACACGGGGTGTTTCTGCACTATGAGGTGTTACCTGTCAGCTCTGAGTTCTTGTGGAACTGGGGCACAGTATCCAGCCAGTTAGACTCACAAATGCCACTCCCCACAATCCCTCTGACTCAGTCTCTGCCTGAACCAGAACTGAACAGAAGAAAGACTTACAAAAGGCAATGAAAAGGCTGTGGAAGACACACCTAAACCCTCCATACCAAAGTGACTGAATTAAGGCCACTCCCCTAGCCTTATTTGCATGAAAGATGTGACAGGGAGACATCTCCATTAGCACACAGAATGGAGAATAGAGATTCCAGGATACAGACCGCGTGGAACTCTGGGATCAGAGAAGCAGGGCAGCAGGGCATGATGGGAATCTCTGATCCCAATGTTAATGAATCCATGCATACACACCTCCAGCTTAGCAGTTATGAGACCAATTCTAGTGATGAATCCTCTATTGGCATCTAAATAGTGAATCTGCCTAATTGTATTGTGAGCTCCCTGGAAGGAACATAGCCAGGAATGATCAGTTCCTATTATAAGCAAGCTCTGAGTGACTAGGCATTTCCCTTTCTCAATCAGTTGAAAGAGGGGCACCTTATTTGCATGGTTTTTGTAAAACATCAGTAAAGTTAAGTACTTAGCATAATTTTGTTGTATATGGATAAACTCACCCAGGTGATGGTCATAATGGAAATGATTAGTATAGTTGTTTTGGGTTACAAATCCCTTTTGCTTTAACTAAAGGAATAATGAAAGGTTGTCTTTTGATCGTATGTGTTCCTTTGGCAGTATGAACTGTGTTTACTCTGCTCCGATGGAAGAGTCACTCTCACCAAAACAGAATTCAATAAAGGGGACAGATATAATTTCAATATTATAAAAGCAAGAGGGAGGGGCTATTTCCTAGGCTCTCACAGGCTATGTCTACACTTGAAAAGTTGTCGACTTTATAAAGTCGGCTTAATAAGGTCGACTTTAAATAGCGTAAAGTGGACCTTATTAAGTCATCATAACAAAAGTGGATTTAACTTTTCAAGTGTAGACGTGGCCCCTTTATGACCTTATTAAGTCGACTTAACATTTTAAGTCGACTTAAAAAGGTCCACCTAGGCACTACGCCGCATCTCCACTGGCTTAAGTCGACTTAATAAAGCATACCCCAGGATCAGGACTGGTACCTGCACGTCCCCAATGGCGATGGTGTGGTCAGGGAAGAAGGTACCTGCCTGCATGAGCTGTACAGGGTTGAGTTGCATAGGATCCGTGCGTCATGCGCCTTCCCCAGCCAACCCACATAGATGTTCTGGAAGATTCTTGGTGGTCCACGAGGGCCTGCAGGACGACAGAGTAGTACCCTTGGTGGTTCACATAGTCCCTGGTGTGATGTTCCAGGACCTGGATGGGGATGTGGGTGGCATCCACAATGCCCCCACAGTTGGGGAAGCTGAGGTCAGTGAGGCCGGAGAGGAACTCATGCAGGTTGCCTGGGATGATGAGGTGGGCTAGCAGGATGCGGTTGATTGCCCTGCAGACCTGCATGATGGCGGTCCCCACGATGACCTTCCTGATGCTAAATTGCTGGGCCCTGGGGCAGTCGGAGTCTGGGGTTATGATCTTACACACAGTGACAGCCATTTGTTTGTCTATGGGCAGGGCGGGTCGGAGTCGAGTGTCCACATGCTGCAGAACTGGGGTGAGCTTGTGGACGAGCTCAAGGAGGGTCCGCTTGCTCATCCTAAAGCTCTGCAGCCACAGTTTGTCATCCCAGGTGGTGAGGACGATCCACTGCCCACCAGTCGCTGCAGGCCTCAGAAGCAACGAGGCACGGAGCATAGTGCTGTGAGTGCAGCAGCTTGCTCGGGCAGCAAGGTGGGGGGCAGGCTGTCATCTTCCTCCGTGCTGGTGAGTTGCCAGACAGGCCTGCTCCACAGCCGAAGAAGACTTACCAATAGCTGGCATTAGTTGCACATCTGCCTGGCAAAGCGCAGGAGAAGAGGTAGATCCGTGACCTGCTCAGGCTCCAAGTTGCCAGGCACAATGGGAAGGGGCTGAGCTCACTTCCTCTTTTGAAGGCATAGCCAGCGGAGGGGAGACCTTCTCTGCGGCCACACTGCCACACTTCCCACAATGCACCCCTCCAATCCCCCCTCCCCGCACCCCAGTCAAATGATTTGGGGCTTTTTGCCTGGGGAACTCCATCTTGAAACAACTTCTAGCAAGATATGGTCCCTGTCTGGTCTCAGCCAGAGACTGGCTGTACAAACATCTTACAGCAGAACATCTTGAGCATAAACTTCTACTATGAGGTCAGTTTAGGTAGAGAAGGGAAGGAGAAGAGGCAGATCCATGACCAGCTCAGGCTTCAAGTTGCCAGGCATAATTGGAAGGGGCTGAGCTCACTTCCTTTTCTGAAGGCGTAGCTGGGGGAGGGGAGACCTTCTCAGGTGCCACGCTGCAACATTTCCCACAATGCACCTCTCCAACCCCCCCCCCTCCCAAGTCAACTTAAGAGTCTAGTGTAGACTCCCTACGTCAACTTAATAAGGTTGACTTAAAGTTGACTTAACTTTCTAAGTGTAGACATAGCCAATAATTCTTATGTTACTTTGAGCAGGGATATTGGTCCTGTGTCAGCAGAAATGTTTTCTTAAGAGCTGAAATCACTAGAGAGATGAAATCCTTTGATAAATTGGGAAAGCTGACTGATAGCCCAGGGGGACCAGCACTGGTTAGCAGTGGCAGAGCTAGGGGTGTCCGGCACCCCAGGGCCAAGCCCACATTTGGGCTTCCCTGGGCACCCCATGCCACCCCACACCTTGCAGCCCTGCTGCACAGGCCAGGAGGTCTCAACCACACCCCCAGGTGCCTCAGGTACAGAGGACCTGTACAGGCCAGGCCCCTGGACCCCTCTGAGGTTGAGGGTGGAGCCAGTTGGTGTTGTATCATTAATAGGAACCCCTAGATATAGAACCCAGCCCTTTGCTGTTGCTGGTTCTGCCTGGCAGAAGATAAAATAGCCAGTCTAGATAAAATAATTCTGGTGTACTCCCTGGAGTCATCCTTTACCCATAAACAAACCCAGTGTTCTCTCTTGAACCATTGGTTCTCCCCTACAAAACCCCTTCCCAACTTCAAAACTCTCTTCTGATACCTGGATCCAAAAGTTGCATCAATTCCTCTGGGACATCACCTCTTCCTGACTGATTGTATCGGGAGCCCTCCATGAAGTGGTGAGACCCCAATTTGCTCCCTCTTCATCCTCCCCACCCCCACCTTGAGGTATAGCTTTCTAAACCTGACTTCTGTAATCAAATTCAAGCTAGATTTCCCCAAGGCCCAATTGAAATTGTGTAATAGTGTAATTGTTTGGTAGTTTTTTCTCTCCTTGTATGGCTATTACTACTAACATCCTAAGTTTTATATACCTGGCCATAAAATAACTTCTATAATCAAGCTGATGATTAGATTCTTTCCAAACTTAATTTATTCTTCTGTGTTCTCAGCTTCCCTATTTGCTCTGCAGCAATGTTTCTCTTACGTAAACCAAAGATCCCTGAAACACCCCAAAATTGTGTGGGTTTGCTCATCAAGGGGGTTACTGCCAGAACAGCTGTATTGTGAAAGTGGGGAAAGGGAGATACTGAACCTGTGACATAAAAGGGTGGCTGCTCAACACAGGCTGCTGAGTCTGCAGGCATAAAAGAGTCAGCTTCCGCGTGCTGATCAACCTGCTCTGCTCAGATGTGCTCTACTTACTCTGGATGTGTATGTGTGTGCTCATCTGATTCTGGGGCTGCTGCAGAAACCCACTCTGGGAAACCTACATCCTGCAGGGTAGCTCCATTGGGGGGGGGAACTTGCAGACAGGAGAAGCACTCCATATAGACACACAAGTAGTACATTGATAAAATTCCAGAACTCCCCGTCCCCTCCACCCTGAATGTAACCCCAATAAATAAGTGCACACCAAGCTGATGAACTAATCTGATAACAGAGGTGCCAGCTATGATCTGGCTTCATGACCTGGGATTGACTGGCTCAAGGAGCTGGGGATCAGTGCTCTTGAATCCTAACAAACATGAGCTGGTGCCAGTGGAACTCACTGCTACAAGGTGGAAAAAGCCATTCCTTTCTCACCCTATCTTTTGTGCTCATCTGCTGATCACGGGAATTGCTGCCACACTCTGACTCATGAGAGCACTCAGCGTCCTTCTCATTGTAACAGAGGAAACCTCAATCCACAGAGCTGCTTCTCTGCCTCACAGCTGTGCTGTCAGCCTGGCATCAGGAACCACTGTGCTATTGGGGCTGTCTGGGACTGCCCTCCCCTCCAACTGAGGGCCTTGTTAATATAGACCCACAATGGCCTAATGATTAGCAACAAATAGCTGGCAGCTGCAACTCTGGGATTCTATCCCTAGCTCTGGTAGTAGGATGTGGTGAGCAGAATAGGGAGGTAGGGTCTTGCAGATTACAGCTTTGTAAAAGGGGATACCTCATCTGGTCAACATAGAAAAAGGGGGACAAATTCACCCAGGTCCCAGACCTCACCTACTACCTCTGTCTATTGAATGTCCTGTATTAATCCCACTGATACCCCAGGGCAGGGATTCCCACCAGTTTGTCTTGACAAGAGCAAATTTCTGTGTCTTCTAGGTGGGCTTAGCAGAGAGCTTCTGCTCATTTTCTCAACTCACCTGGGCAAAGGGTGGTGGAGACACGAATACAAGGCAGCAGGAGACTCAGATCATGAGTGTTTGTCCAAAAAAGAACTCAAGTGTCCCTTCTCCTGAGCCCTGCCCTCTGTTTAGTTCACTGACCTTAACTTTGTTTTCTACACTCTCCACCCCATCCTGCTCTATATGATCAAGAAGCCACAAACCATAAATGGAAATAATCATTTGGGCACTGTCTTAGGACAGAAATCATTTTACAAACAGCTGTTGCTTTAAAAATAACCCACACTGCCCTCCCAGAGATGGGTTTAGAGCCCAGGAGTCCTGACTCCCAGCCTGCCCCTGTTCTAAACACAAGCCCTCATGTCCCTCCCAGAGCTGGGGTAGGACCCAGGGCTATGTCTACACTTGAAAAGTTAGGTCAACTTTATGACGTCGACTTAATAAGGTCGACTTTAAGTCGAGTTAAAGTGGACCTTATTAAGTAGACTTAACAAAAGTCAACTTAATTTTTCAAGTGTAGACGTGGCCCCTTTTCAACCTTATTAAGTCAACTTAACATTTTAAATTCCAAAGGGGTAGCCGTGTTAGTCTATTGTAGAAAGACAACAGAGTCTTGTGGCACTTGTGGCACT
>ML688396.1:0-15878 GCA_007922175.1 Pelusios castaneus
TTACACCACAAACCTACTGGGATTTCCAGTCATGAGTAATGTTTTTATGTTGGAGAAGATATCCCCGTACTCTGCAGCAACCACTCTCACTCCTTAACTAAAGATACCACCACTCAAGTCTTTTTCAGGAAAAGATTCAGGCCGATTTGAAGACACTGAGGGAAGAGAGAGTAAAACTCCTGGGATGTAGACTCATAGATTCATAGACTTTAAGGTCAGAAGGGACCAGTACGATCATCTAGTCTGACCTCCTGCAAAATGCAGGCCTCAAGACCTCACCCACCCACTCCTGCAATAGGCCACCAACCTATGACTGAGTTATTTACCTCCTTAAATCATGATTTAAGGACTTAAGATACAGAGAATTCACCGGTAGGTGAACAATGCCCTGTGCTACATAGGAAGGCGAAACCCCCCAGAGCCCAGGCCAATCAGCCCTGGGGGAAAATTCCTTCCCGACCCCAAATATGGCAATCAGTTAAACCCTGAGCACGTGGGCAAGTCTCAACAGCCAGTTACCCAAGAAACAATTCTCTGTAATAACTCAGAACCCACCCCACATACTCTCCCCTCTTAGGCCACTTGTAAATCCACTACACGTAGCCAAATATCAGTCAATTTCCAAAATAGGCTAATCGTACCATCCCCTCCATAAATTTATCAAGCTCAGATTTGAAAGCAGTTATGGTTTTTGCCCCCACAACTCCCCTTGGAAGGCTATTCCAGAACTTTACACCTCGAATGGTTAGAAACCTGCATCTAATTTCAAGCCTAAATTTCTTGATGGACAGTTTATAACCATTTGTTCTGGTGTCCACATTGGTGCTGTACTCAAATAATTCCTCTCCCTCCCTGATGTTAATCCCTCTGATGTATTTATAGAGAGCAATCATATCCCCCCTCAGCCTTCTTTTGGTTAAGCTAAACAAGCCAAGCTTCTTGAGTCTCCACTCATAAGGCAGGTTTTCCACTCCACAGACCATCCTTGTAGCCCTTCTCTGCACCTGTTCCAATTTGAATTCATCCTTTTTAAACATTGGGGACCAGAACTGCACACAATATTCCAAATGGGGTCTCACCAGTGCCTTGTACAGCGGCACTAACACCTCCCTGTCTCTACTTGAAATACCTCTCCTGATACATCCTAGAACCGCATTAGCTTTTTTCACAGCCACATCACATTGGCGGCTCATAGTCATCCTATGATCTTTCTGTATGGTATCCCGATCCTTCTCCGTATCAGCAATACCTCCCAACTTGGTGTCATCCGCAAACTTTATTAGCACATTCCCGCTTTTTGTGCCAAGGTCAGTAACAAAAAGGTTGAACAAGATCGGTCCCAAGACAGATCCCTGAGGGACTCCACTGGTAACCTCCCTCCAGCTTGACAGTTCACCCTTCAGTGTGACCCGCTGTAGTCTCCCTTTTAACCAGTTCCTTATCCACCTTACTATATTCATATTAATCCCCATCTTCTGTAACTTAACTAATAACTCCCTATGTGGAACTGTATCAAATGCCTTGCTGAAATCTAGGTAAATTAGGACCACCGCATTCCCTTTATCTAATAAATCTTTTATCCTTTCAAAAAAGGAGATCAAGTTGGTCTGGCAAGATCTCCCTTTTGTAAAGCCACGTTGTATTTTATCACAGTTACCGTTATCCTCTACAGCCTTAAGTACTTTCTCCTTCAAAATTTTCTCCGCTGCAATGACGGGATGAAATTGCATCTCTTTCCTCTCCGAGCCAACTTTTAAAATATCCTGCTCTCATTTCAGAATGGGTCAGGCAACATGGTCAGTCACTGCAGGAACTTGGAGACTCAGAATCAATCCACAAGCATTTGGTTCACTCATTGCTCAGCTGGTAGCAATAGTAGGCTATTACCCTGTCTGTGTAGCAGTTGGCAGAGAGGGATACAATCCACGTGCCCAAGGAACCAGACACTCTTTCCCCACCCTTTCCACAGCACCCACAAAAAGCTGTTTATAGTCATGTCAAGTGTCTCTTCACAAGAACTAGTGGGATCCTCTTAGATCAATTGTCTTGAGTTTGAGTCAGAGCTGCAACAGGATCATTTTGCTGCAGGATGCAAGAGATTGTACATCCCTTGGCAGGTCTCTGTGGAGCATTGATTCCAGTCTGGATTTCTCAAGGAACCCTGAGGTGTGGTGGGGAGGGTTCAGGGCAAGACAGGGGCTCCCCTGCTCCGATCCAGGCTCTGCTACTCAATCACAGCAGAGCTGAGACAGGAGGCTGGAAGGTCCTGGGGAGACACCCCGCTTCTACAGCTCCAGAGACATTTCCCTCCCCCTCGCCCCTTCCAACAGGGGCCAGGACCTGCCCGTGGATGGGCATTTCTCCAGGTCACAGCTCAGCCCTCGGGAGCTGCTTGTCCCTGACATGTTCCATGGACCCTCCGGGACCCTGGACTCCAGCAACAACGGCTGCAGGGACTCAGGAGCTGCTTCTTGGAATGCCTGGAGTGGAGGGCGGAGACAGAACAGGTGGGAATCTCCCAGCACAGCCAATCAGAAGACAGAATGCGGAGACAAAGGGGCTGGTTTACATTTGGTTGGTGGCTGTTGGAGGAGAGGCGGGAGGGAGAAGCATCACAGCTGGGAGGGGCCCAGTGACCTTCCCCTGCGCCCACTGGGTGACTCTGAGCCCAGCAGAGCCCAGCAACCTGGAGACAGAGGAGCGGGTCCCGGCCAGGCTACCGAGAGCCACCGACCCGTCTGTGGGAGCCCAGAGCAGGAGCCTCAGCACCACCTGCCCTTTTAGGGCGAAGGCCAGGTAAAAACCCCTGTTTGGCTCCTGAGCTGTCAGGTGCCCAGTGAGTCCAGCCTGGCATCGCCCCAGGGAACTGACCCCAGCTCCCATTCTAGGCAGGGCTCACGGACCATAGACAGGAGGACAGGGCGGGGTGGCGTTGGAGACCTGTTTGGGTGGAAGTATTAGGAGTTTGTAATGTTCCCTTCCTGCAATCTGGACTGTGTGCAGCTGTGTCTCCCCAATTCTCCGCTCCTGGGCCTCGACTTACCCAGCTTTGCTGTGGGAACCCTCACACCTGGATCAGCTCACGCCCCTCCTTCTGCGTGTAATCGGTCCCTCCCTCAGGGGAGGGGTGTTCTGATTAGTCACCCATGGGAGAGACCCCAGCGAACACAAGTCCCACATGCACCCCTAGGAACCACCATCTGGCAGGGTTCAATGCTGCGCCCTGCCCTGCACTGAGACATTAAATTAGTGCTGACTTTTACTACTGCCTTTGAATGTATTTTATAATATTAATATTGGCTGGTTTATTATTATTATTGTTTCTAGGTTATATAGTTTTAATACAGCAGCATTGCAATAATATTGGGGTTGGGCAGGGTTAATAGTTTTATACATTTTATTCATTTTTAGTTGGCTGTATGGTGTGCATACATGAACACAACCTTGTTTAACACACACAATGGTAGAATTCATTGGGAAACAAAGTGTATTGATAATTTTATACACATCTTTATTTTATATTTATAGAATAGTTATGTATTTAATTAATTCTAATAAGGCTTTGCAAATTAAGTTAATGTTTTTGAGAAATATATTTAATTTGTATTCTAATATGATGTCACATGTGCAGCTTTGTAAACTAATTAATCGGATTTCCTTTTTAAAAAAAAATCATATTAGGTGTTTAATAGCCTATAATATTGTAGTTTTTCGTATTGAGGCTTAGGGTGACTCTTTTGTATGTGTTTGCAATGCAAACATTATATGTTATTATTATATGGGGTGTCAGAACATGCACCCCGTAGGCCAGATGCAGCCTGCAAATTTCTTCCATCCAGCCAGTGACTATGTGCCATGAGACCACGCTCTTTCCCTAACAGAGATAGAGATGGACAGAGCGTGTGGTCTCGTAGGGCACAGACTCACATACACAGTGCTCTGCGATGCCGTGAGAGTGCCCTAGTGTTTTGTTTGATGCTATGTATGACCCACTCGAAGTACATCGAAGTCAGATCTGGCCCGGCCACAGCAAATGAGTTTGACACCCTTGTTATTGTACATGTCGTAATTATTGGAGCCTGGGCATTTATTGTGAAATAACATTTTGATCAATAGTTTGTCTTTTTTTTTAGGTGGTGCCAAGATCTTAAATTAATTCTTTTCTTTTATTATGTAGCATTTTATTAAATTTTTTATTGGATAATAGCTTTGCCTGGGTTTTGAACCCAAAACTGTGATTATTTCAGATTGATTTTGACACTATCTCAATTTGTTGATTTTTTCATTTCTGGTTTAATTCCCAGTATTAAGGGGTATTTGTTATTTTAATTTTTGCCTTGAGGATTAGTTATTTTCTTAGTCAATGTCAAAGTTCGATTGGTGCATTCAAGCGCTCCCAAACTCTAAGCACAGTGTGGTTTATGCTGTTCTCGTTTTATGCTTAAGGTTTCACAAGTTTATTTTAAAATGTTGCTACTGAAGTGAGGGTGTTTTGGGGAGCCCCCATTCAGAGAAGAAATGATTTACCAGTATTTTAGCTGTGGGATGGGCAGTGTTTTTTTCAAGTGGGGAAGGCCTGGACTCATTTGGTAAATGGATAAATAGTTACTAAGCAGTTCTTTGTTTTCTATTGGGCCTCCATTTTACTGTTTGTAACCAGCTTTGAGGGGAGGGTTGGTACCAGAAGGGCTATTTTTATGAACTGTTTGTATTAACACTTTATTGTTTTGTTGCAACAATTTCTATTTCTATTATTTTATTTTATTTCCCTTTTAACCATAAGCAAACCTCTTGACTACTCTTTAATTTTACTTCTTTACTTGATTTTGTTGCAGTAGCTGTCATTTAGTGTTCTTACTTTTTCAAGGCTGTTAAATTTACAATGGGTACAGATTTTTGGGGGGGTTCCCAGATCAGTGGCTATTGGGGTTTTTGGCTGCCTTATTTTTGATTTTGCTTTTCATCGTTATGCATGGAGAAGGGGAGGAGGAAGAGGAAGCTGTTTGTTCTGGTTAACTGCATATCTCAGACTCTGACCCCACTGCCCTGCACATTGAGACTACCTGGTTACCCCAGGCTGGGGATGGTGGGGGAGGTTTGCAAGCTGCCTGGCCTGTGGGCCCCGGCCAAGCGTGCAGATCCCAGCCCCAGTGTCCAGCTGGAGCAGACAGGTCCCCTGAGGAGAGGCTGCCTTGCCCAGACTCACAGCTTCTCCCTGATTGGTTCCAGGATGGACGTGCTACGGCGGGTGCTGAGGAGGAGGGTTGCGCGGGTGGCCCCAGCACCGGAGGGAATCAGCTGCCGTCAGCCCCAAGAGAAGAGTGGGCCCCCCATCCCAGCAAGGGGAGAAGCAGCACCTGGCCAGCCGAGGAGATGGACACGCCCGTCCTTTCTGCGCAGGAGGAGTCCAGCACCTGCAGCAGGGGCCGGGAGGCCAGAGGCATCGTCCACCAGGAGATGGAGGTGGCCCATGTCCCAATTGGGCAAGAGTCACACAAAGCAGGAGAGGAGCTGGACAAGACATCTCTGGGGCTGTTTCTGCTGGAAGGCCAGCCCCCAGGAATCCAGCCCCACAGGCCAGCAAGAGACAGCGACCTGCCTGCTCCCTCCAAACCTCCCAGCCTCCCCAGAGCAGGAGATGGGGGGTCCTAATGCCATCACGGACACCAGCAGCTCCGCCTGCTCCCAAGGGGACAGCAGCAGCTCCCCGGAGGCTCCCGGAAGCTGGGACTATGAATCCTCTCCCACAGGTGAGCAG
Organism: Pelusios castaneus; assembly: GCA_007922175.1. Taxonomy (NCBI): domain Eukaryota; kingdom Metazoa; phylum Chordata; order Testudines; family Pelomedusidae; genus Pelusios; species Pelusios castaneus. The sequence continues at coordinate 5,759 of ML688396.1, forward strand.
AGCCCCAGCATGGGGAGGGGGAAGGGGCCAGGCACACCTGCCTGGAACAAGAAGGTATTAACCCTTCACTTTGTGCCATGTCCCATCCTTCCCCTTCCTTCTCCCAGCAGCATCAGCAATCAGCCTCTCTCCTTCTCTCTCCAATGCAGAGACCATCAATCACCAACTGGAGGGAGAAGATCTGTCCTCAGAAGACAATCTGTTCCCAGAGGAGGTGCTGGCCCTTGAAGAGTGTGTGAGCCCAGAAGATTTCAGCGAGGATGATGAGGACGACAATGAGGTCGACATCGCCATGGAGGAAGCTGCCCGAAGAACCGTCATGGAATATCTCCAGCCAGGAGACATGGTACAAACATTGTCCAGCTGAGTGGCAAACTAGTCTGTCCTGCCCCTCGTCCCATCCCAGCTCCCTGTGGGTGGCTAGTCCCAGGAAATTCACAGCCCCTAACAGGGACATTGATCCCCGAGGGTCTGGGAGCCCAGTAGCAGCGTTTGTCTCTCTGACGGAGCCCCCAGGACAGTGCTCGGGGGTCACTCGGGACGCAGCCAGTCAGGACTCTAGTGCTTCGCACTCTGCCGCCCTTTGGGCTCTGTACATGAGCGCAGCTGCCTCCAGACCCTGGCTTCACATTGTTCAGCCCCCCGCTCTCCCCGGCAGCCCCCGTGAGCCTCCTCTCTGGTCTCTGGAGAGCCCCACATACCCAAAATGGCCAGGCCCTGCCTTGCCCTGAGGAGCCATTCACAGCCAGCGTGAGAGTCAGAAGGGTTTATTAGTTCTGGGGTCACAGCGCAGACACACGTGGCTGGCAGCTTAACTGGGGTTACAGCAGCACCCTCCTGCAGGGCCCCATCCTAAGGGCCCCCTCCCCATTGGCCTCCCCTCACAGGGGACTGTCCTCTCCCCCAGCTTCCCCTGAGATGTGCCCTTGTCCCTCCCTGTCCTTTGTCTCCCTGCTGGCAAGGTGACCTCGGCACCTTCTCCCCAGCTGCCCCAGCCTTTTACAGCTGGGTGGGCCAGAGCAGGGGTCCTGCCCCAGTCTGCGTCCCTGTGTCTGGGGAAGCCTTCTGCCTCCTCTAGTGGTCTCTGAAATGGTCACACACATGGGTCCAATCACAGATATACAGGGGTAACATACGGGGAAAGTGAGGCACAGAGACAACTCGGAAATGTGAGGTGTGACTGGGGCCTCCTGAGATACCCTCCTGGACGTACAAAAATCAGGGAAAGCTGCAAAACTGGGAACCAAACTCCCCACACACTGATCGGTGGTACTTAAAGCAGTCTCCCTATCAGTCACAACCAGGCTTCTGGTTCCCCACACTGGGTACCAAGAAATCCACCCAAAATAGAAACAGACCCCTTTATTGCACTCCAGCTCCTCTGGCTCCCACCTAGCCACACGGTCCCTTAGAGAGAGAGGTTCTCCTGACCCCAAAGGGCCAGCCACAACACACAGAACAATATAGGTTTGGATCTTACCAAAATACCCCACTGATAGCCAATCCTTTAGCAACTACAACTAAAGGTTTAATATAAAAAGAAAAAAAGCAAAATATGAGAGATCTTAAAGGGTCAAAGCGAATCACATACATACAAATGATTTAAAGTCCATGTAAAGCAGTTTGCAGGCTTGTTCCTCTGGAGTTTGCAGGCTTGTTCCTCTGGGAAACACCCAGCAGCTGGGTGGGCCTCAATCCTTTGTCCAGTCACAGAGGAATAGCTCCAGAGGTGGGTGTTGGCTGTAGACTGGGGACTTGAGACAAGATGGAATCAGGGCTGCTGTCTTTTCTCATCTCTGGCCTTCTCCATGCTGTGTGCAGTTCTTTCCAATCAAAATGGAGTTGAGCCACATGTTCAAGTCCCAGTGGCTCAACAGCTTTCTCCCTGGGCCCCTTGTACCTGGGAGCTTCCTTAATGAGCCATTAAGGAAACAATGGCTGTAGACATCCTGAGTTTCCCCAGAATCACACAAGTTAAAGTAAAGATAGAACAACCATATTCCTATCTTCTAATAAAAATACAATTCCTACACATAAACTATATAATCATTCCCAGCAAATTACTATATTTCTGTTAATACCATACATGGCATCATTCCTATGAATTATAGCAATTATGAAATATTAATACAAACTAATATCATAAATGGTTCCCTAAATCTGGACAGCATCACATGGGGTTGCCTCACCCCACAAGTCCCTTCACAGTCCCTGGCTCTGGCCGTGCTAGAGGAGGCTGTGGTATGGGGTGGGGTTCAGCCACCTGTGAAAGGCCTGAGCCCAGAAGCCACATTGGATGGCCCAGAGGTCTCTGGATAACAGGCTTTCTCTGTCCTCTCTCCCTGCGGGGTCCAGACCACGGCAAAGCAGATCCGGTTCCTGCACGCCATCCCCCTCATGTGCTTCTGTGCAGAGAAGATGGGACGGGACACTCTGGAGCCCCCCAGCTCCAAAGCGGTGGTGGCGGAGAGGATGGTGGTGAGTGAGACACAGCTCTGGGTGCTGGCGGGAGGGCAGTAGAGCTGAGAGGAGAAGGGGTCTTGCGTGGCCTGGAGGCAGATCAGTGCCTTGGGGCAGGGGGCAGGGACCCCTGGGCTCAGTACAGGACAGCAGCAGAAGGGAAATTGTGGGGGGCAGCACTGGGGCGGTGGGGAATCGTGGGGCAAGTGAGATGGAAAGACGAGAGGGGCAGTTGTGGGTGGCGGGTGGGGGAGGAGTGGGATTGAAGGTAGGGAAGGAATTCGGGGGATGGGGACCAGCTCTGTTGGGGATCCCAGTATCCATGTGTGGGACCTGGGCAGCCTCCTCCTTGCTCCTGAATCTCACACACGGCTTTGTGTCCTCTGACTCTCCCAGGAGCTGCTGGAGGCTCTTCCCTTGGACTCTGGGCCCAACTCCGTCCTCTCCTGCTCCTTGGTGGCCGTGGCCAAACTCAGGTACCAGGGCCCCTGCCCAGCTCACCCAGCCTCTGCTCCACGGCTCAGAGCCGGGACTCTCCAGCTGTGGTCTCCCACCTTTGGCAGGGATGGGGCCACACTCCCGGCTGTGCTGGGATCTCCCGGCCCCCGGGCAGCACTGCCTCAAAGAGATGGGCACAGCCAGAGGTGCAGGGGGGCAGCAGGGCCCACAGGGAGGGCCGAGGAACGGGCGCTGTCCCAGCCCTGCACTGACTGGCTGGGTGACCTCAGCCAGGTCTCTGCCCTGCCTGGAGCCAGCTTCCATCCTTCCCGCGTGGTGTCTAGTTCCTCCTGGTCTGACGCGTGTCACTGCCTGTCTCAGCCCCACTCTAACGCCAGCTTCTCTCTGCTGCCAGCAAACTGCGCCCAGCCCTGGAGAGAGAGCTGGAATCTCGCCTCCTGTGAGCCACCATGTCCCGGATCTTCGCCACGGACACAGTCAAGAACCCCTACACTCAGGTACAGCCTCATCCTGCTCCTCCATGCTGGGGCAGGAGTGGAGTCTAATCCCTGCTCCCTCCCTGTGCTGCAGCTATTGAGATAGGGATGGGGTAGGAGAGATGAGATGAGTCTGGAGGGAAACCCAGGGCTGCAGCGTCTCTTCCTCCATGGGACATTCATTCCTTCCTTCCTTCTTCCTTCCTTCCTTCCTTCCTTCCTTCCTTCCTTCCTTCCTTCCTTCCTTGTTTAGTGCCCTGCCCCCTAGAGAACACCACAAGGCAGCTCCCACCCACAGCTGCTTGGCTGTGTCCTGCCTGCCCTGCTATTCACAGGCCCTGCAGAAAAGCCCTAAGATAAGGGTTGAGGACCCAGCTGTCCCTGTCCTGAGCTCTGGCTAACTGCACAGGGAGGGATTGGGATGGGAGGGGCCAGGCTGTTTGCAGGTCTCACCAGGGCTTCCCACACACCCACCCCACTCACCCTGTGGTAGGGATACCCACACTCCCATGGGGTTGCTGACCCCTGGCTCTCCATCCCGATTGCAGGCTCACTTAAAGATCTTGGAGCAGAAGTTGGACGAGATGCTGAGGAGTCTGCTGACTGCGACCCCAAATGTCAACAATCTCCAGCACATCTTGGAGGTGAGCGTGGTGGGGCTGGGTCAGGGCATGTGGAGACTTCTGCTGAAAACCCCAGCGGGAGCTGCATAGGAAAGATACATATTCCTCTCACTGGGACCCCTGGGGCCATATTGGGCTAAGCCAGGCAGGATTATGCAGTTCTGTCCTTCTTCCGGGGACATATGGACAGAGCTGGGCCTGCCAGCCTGGCTCTGCTCTGCCGTGTGTGAACGGGAGACCGACGTTGGCCTCCTCTAACACCATAACCTGCCTCCTTCTCCCACAGCACATCGTCATCTGGATCCGCTCCAGAAACCCCATGGAGAGAGCCAGGGCCGTGAGGACCAGCGCCACCCTACTCCGATTCGCCGCCCTCCACCCACAGTTTGACGTAAGTGACCTTTGAGTCCCAGTCTCTGACCCCGCACACAGACAGGGCTGGCTCCACAGGCCGTGGAATCTGGGGTTCCTAGGTTGGGAGGGGTTGTGGGCGGACAGAGCGTGAGCTGTGTCAGATAATCAAGGGGTAAGTTCCTCTTCTCCCCGCCAAGTGGTGTCCCCAGGGCCCAGGGAGGACTCTGCCCCACAGCCCCAGCAGGCAGATTGGGCCTGACCCTGGGCCCTTCTTGTCCCCTGGAGGAGCAGGGGAATCAAGTCCTCATACAGGGCCCTGCCCTAGTTCCCAGCCTTGGAGAGTGGGGGAGCTGAAAGGGAGATGCTGATGGAGCCTCCTCCTCTTCCTCCCACCAGAACACGTCGGAGTTCCCCCGGCTGGGGCATCTGGTTGCACAGCTGGGTCTCACCATCACCGACCCAGAAGAAGACATCGGCCAACAGACTAAGGAGGGGATTTACCGCCTCTACGAACTGCTGCTGCGCCACAGGGGTAAGTGATGTCCGTGAGGCCCTGGGACCTTAGAAAAATGCTCCCGTCATCTCAGATGGAGCCAGCTGGACACTGGAACCCTAGAGGAACGAGTCCCTCCTCGGACATCGACACGGCTAGATGAGGAATCCATCGTGTCCCACTGTACTAGGGGCAAAAGAGAGGAAAAGTGCCAGTGGAACCAGCTTTGTCCCCATAGCCCAGGGAAATGAGCCCCCTTGGCTCTGCCAGCTGAGGAGGGGGGGAGAGGAGCTGCTGGGAGCCCTGGTGGGAAAGCAGCCCAGTGAGGGGAGGGGCAGTAGCATTGGGCACAGGCCAGGAGGCCAGACTGGGGTGGTGCCAGCCGGATACCCAGGGCAGAGCCTGACCCCAATGGGAGCAGGAGGGCCCAGCATTCAGCCCCCTCAGGAAGAGGGAGCTGATCCCACAGCCTAGAGATCGTTGGGGTCACATGAAGCCCAGGACTGACACAATAGAGCCCCAGAGACTCCCCCCGAAGGGAGTCTGGCTCTTCCATGGAGGCACCAAGACAGCGAGGGGATAGATGGAAACTGGCCCCGAACCAGGAATGACAAACCTGAGGCATGTCTCTCTCTCCCTTAGGGCTGAACATCTGTGAGGCAGAAGAGCTTTGGAGCCGGGACACACACAAGGACAGGCGGCTCCTGGCCTTTGTGAACACGGCCAGGGTGGGGCAGGTAAGAGCACTCAGCCAGGGCACCGCACTTGGCCAGCAGCTGCATCCTGGCTCCAGGACAAGAGCCTGCTGCTCATTCCCAGCTGGGAGAGTTCCTCCTTCAGCCCCAGGGGAGGCTGGCGTGGAGGGTCCCACGTTGGAGCCTGGCTAATGTCTGAGGCTGGGGCGGTGGGTGGATTCTCTGCGGCACAACCCAGACCCACTGGGATGGGAGTGAGACCTTCCCGCCCAGGCCATGGAGCTGCCTCGGGGCGTCTGGCCCAGCCTTGTTCTTTCTTGGTTTTAGGTCTTCGGGAAGATCTTCTTGGAGCAGCAAAGGAAATCATTCCTGCGGACAGCGCTGCAGGCCACCCACCACCCTGTAGTGTACGTCAGTGAGGCTGCGCTGGTGCTCACCTACGCCCTCCAGGGAAAAGCCGACCAGCTGCTGGGGGACACGGTGAGTGGCTGGGGTGTGGCAGGGGTTCAGGTGGAGTCAGGGCCTTTCCCTGTTGAGACTCTTCCACCATTTGGGGGCCTGGAAGCAGTGAGGTGGGTGGGGAAGGAGGGACTGAGGAGCCTGAGGACAGCAGCTCTCCCTCCAAGGGAGTTTGGGGCTGCTGGGGAGGAGACAGACGCCTGTTCTGGGGCTGGGTGAGTAACTCCATCCCTTCGATGCTGGAGGGGCTGTATGGGAAACTCTGCTGGTCCCGGGGCATCAATGCCCCCATGCTCAGGGCAGCTGAGTCTCTGAGTGGTTCTGGTTTCTTGGCAGCTGGAGGACACATTGGCCAGGATTCGGCAGCAGCTCTTTTCCCTGTAGAGCCTCAAACAGGTGCCTGCAGGGCTGAACTTCCTGGACATTTGCAGCCCCTAAAGGATCCCTCCATCTCCTAGAGCCCCTGTTCCTGACTGCAGGTACCGTTGGGTTTCCCTGTCCATGGGGCTTGCGGGAGGGGAGAGATCCCTGGACACTGATGTAAAATCTACACTTTCTCAGTGGCCAGGGTGATTCCTCTGCCCCCAGATCACTTCCTCTTTGGTCTCAGTTGCTTCGTTCCCCTCTCAGCTGTCCTGGGATTGACCTTCTGTCCGCACCCCGTCTGCTCCTAGGAAGAGCTGTCCCAGCCGGCTTGGTGCATAGGGGCAGATTGTCAGGGCCATGGCCTGTCTCTGCCACTGGGACCCTCTAAGCTCCTCACTGGGGCTGGAAAGGGGCTGTTGTTCTCCAGGTGCAGGATCCCCGGCCTGTGCCCTGGTTGGCTTTATGGTTTTGGAGTAACAGTTAGTCACGGGGGTGATGTGTCGCAGGGATGGGCCGTTCCAGCCCTTTTCTCCCCCGACCCTTCTTAGCTGGTGATGTCCTACACGGCCGGCCCATTTGTCCGGCCTTGCTCCATCCCTAGAGTCTCAGTGAAACTCATCGGAGACGAGTGCAAAGGAGGGAAGGTGCTTGGGGGACGGGGACAGGAACACTAGGACAGCCAGGGAGCAGCTGTGTCTGGGAACAGAGATGGTGATGGAGTCTGTTCACTCCAAGTTGGGAGAGGCTCTGTGGATCCTGTCGCTCAGGAAGCCTGTAGTGGAGCAGGGGGACTGTGGAGACCTTTTGGGTCCTGGTGCCCGTGGAGCCAGCCAGCTCCTCAAGAGACTGCACTTTGGGGGAAACCAGCTTTATTAGCATGGAAAGTGTAGGGACTTGCTGGCGTTTTCTGATTTTGGTTTGTATTATAACCATTCTTGTGCACGGCTCTCCCCTGTTCTTAGCTGACTCTGGTCTCTCTTTATGGAATCTCCCTAGGTTTATTGTAAGTGCTGTGTGGAACACAAGAGCAGCGACTTCAGGTAAAATGGTTGAAGGGGGCGCACTGCTCCTTTGGGGGCAGAGGATCTGGGATTTCGGTGAGTAGCCAGTGTCGGGGGTGGATTCCCAGGGCAATGCAGGAAACGGACTTGGACCCTGGGCTTCATCTATGGTAAATCTGCAAGGCAAAGACAGGGCTGGCATAGCCCAGTGAGGAGTGCGTGAGTGGCTAACGAGCCGGTGGTGAGAGGGAGCTGATGTCCATCCACTGTGGGAGAGGAGGATCCATCTTGGTGTAGGCAGGGGTGGGAAGGTGACCCTGAGTCCTGGGCCCCGAGATCCGTCACTTTGACCCTTCTCTCCCACAGACACTGTCATGGGAGCGGGGAAGGGAACTGTCCTGAATCCCTCCCTTCACCCACGGAGCTGCAGACATGGGCAGGGATCAGGAACCTATAAATCTTGCCCAGCACACGGGGAAGGAGGCAGTATCTGACCACAGACGGGCCAGTCTCTGGGCTAGTGGGGCAATTCTGGGATACAGCCCAAGGGACGGGGCCAAATCATGAGAGCAGCAAAAGCTTTTCTGAGTCTCTTCCCTCCCCGGTCACATTCCACCCTGGCCCCTGAGGATCAGCCCCACACGGAGCGGGGTGTGGAGCAGCTCATTGGGCAGAACAGGCAACTGCCCATTGATCCTGACAGGTCTCCTTCTCCCACAGCACGTCAGCGTCCGGAGCCAGACAGAGACCAGAGATCCACGGCTGTGAGGAGGACCCCAACCTGCCTACAGTCACCACCCACCTCCTAGGATTTGACGTAAGTGCCCTTTACCCCGTCTCCAGCTCCCGGCACGGCCAGGCTGGTTCTGACGGGTGCTGGGAGCTGTGGGTGCAGGCCCCCAACAGGGCAGTGGGGTCAGAGCTGGGCCCGTGCTTCCAGCTCACTTTCCTTCCCCAGCGTGGGAGTGTGAGGGGAGCTGAGTCGGGCCCCTTCGCTGGACCCTCTTGCCCCCGGCTGGGGGCTGTGTGGGCCCTGCCCCTCCTGGGCACATCTGGGTCAGAGAGTCCAGAACCTGCAACCTGTGTGCAAGCTTTTAGTGCAGGGTGCAAAGATCCCGGGTGCTGAGTGCAGAGGTGGGATATCAGAGCTGCCCGAATGGTTCGACTGTAACTAGAAGGATACTGAGGCAGTCCCGGCTTTACTTGTGTCCACAGATCCCGACAGAAGACAGGAGACTGTGCGACTGGCCCGTCTCTGCGTCCCTGTGTTTGTGTCTCCGTCCCAGCTTCCCGTCCTGCTGTGCTCTGCTGTCTCCTGCCGTCCTGTCCCCGTCGTCTTCTCACCGTCTCCTACTCATTGTTCCTGCTCCCTTTGTGCTGGCTTTGTTCAATTTCCCTTTGTTGTTTCCTGTCAATAAATTGTTTCATTTGCTCTTTCTGGCTGTCGCAGTTGTGGTTCCTGGTTACACCTTCCTTGTCTTTTTTTCCTGAATAAACCGTTTTATTCGTTTCAGTTCAGCTTCAGTGTCCATGTCATGATTACCGGGTGAGAAGGGCAGCGAACCTCAAGGGTCCCTCGTTCGTTTTGAGATTATTCCCTGGGTGGGGAAAGGGTTTGTCAGCTTCGGGCCATTTCTAGTTTTTTCCCTTTTTGTTTTCAGTAACAGGTCAGGAACTGCAGGGGGACCTGTGTGGTCTCTGCTTGAACTATTTGTTGAAATGTTGTTTTTCATCTGCACAGACCCAGCCCCGGTGCAGAGCCCCTCTGGGATATGTGTGAGTAGCTGACAGCCCCCACTGGAGCCCCTGGCGTCATGCGACGGTGCTGGGAGGGGCCGGAAGAGTCTGGCTGGTTCTGAGGAACCCGGGAGTGGTTCAGGCTGAGAGTGTCTGGCAGTGTCAGGTCCGACAGGCTCTGCCCACAGACACCCTGTTACGGGCTCTGCCTGGTGCCGGCTGTTATGTAGGAAAGCGTAACCCTGACCCAGGATGACTCTCCCACGAGGAAAACTCCCTCCTGCCCCACCTGGCAATCAGCCGCTCTTGGGGATTGGTAACCGAGGCTATCATTGCCATCCCGTCATCACTGAAAAACTCTCCCGTAACCCCGCTGGTTTCTGTGTGTCTGGCAGGCTGCTCAGAGGAAGAGGAGGCCCAGAGGCAAAAAGAAGAAGCCAAAAGTAAAACTCTGCTGCCCTGTGCACAGCAGTGTTACGGACGCGACTAGGGGTCCCTCACCCAGGAGGGAGTCGCTCTGTGGCTCGATTACCTCGCGGCTTAAAGAAGGACCCATCTCCTGTATAAGGAAATTGATTAGAGTTTATTTAGCATCTGCAGATGGGTGACTCCAGTACCACACAGGGCAGGAGCACACCCACAGGCTTGTGTTTGCACATTTGATTGTTGATTAACCCCCTCAAAGACTGCCCAGGTACACCCCTTGATTATGACTGTGACCGGGGCCTCCTGGGATACCTTCCTGGATGTGCAAAAATCAGGGCAAGCTGCAAAACCGGGAGCTAAACTCCCCAAACACTGATGGGTGGTACTTAAACCAGTCTCCCTATCAGTCACAATCAGGCTTCTGGTTCCCCACACTGGGTACCAAGAAATCTGCCCAAAATAGAAACAGCTCCCTTTATTGCACTCCAGCTCCTCTGGCTCCCACTTCGCTGCACGGTCCCTTGAAGATATAGGTTCTCCTGACCCCAAAGGGCCAGCCACAGCACACAGA
>VOCT01085193.1:0-10253 GCA_007922175.1 Pelusios castaneus
CCCTCTGGGGCACCTGGCACTGGCCACTGTCGGTAGACAGATACTGGCTGGATGGACCTCTGGTCTGACCTAGTACGGCCTTTCTTATGTTCTTATGTTCTTATGACTTAGGGCTACTCCAGGTCTACACTGGCTTAAGTCGACTTGAAAATGTCGACTTAAGCCTCAGGTTGAATTAAAATGAGGTTTTATAAAGTCGACTTAATTTTCATTAAGTTGACTTTATTTTCCTTAATTCAACTTAAGGAAACTGTAGTGTAGATGCAGGGTAAATTAAGTCGACTTAAGCAAGCTTAAGTCGACTTAATTTACAAGTGTAGACACAGCCAATTGGATTAGAGACTGGATGCATCCCATGACATGCCAACTGGAAGAGGTTTTTTGTGAATTATGGGGCACAGAAGTCCTGTGTTGCATTGCAGAGGTGGCACACCACTGTTTGAACCAATCGCAACCGTTTAAAAATAATCAACCTTGAAACAAAACATTTTGATTTTCTCTGGTTCAAATCAGCTTTTCTGTTTCAAAGTTTCCTTCACTGGTATGAATAAAGCCAGTCATGAGGGTTTAAAAACGGTGGACATTGAAACAAAACATTTTGATTTTATTTTAACAAAATGCTTGCTTTGACCTCAAACGACATTTTTTTAGAACTTTTCGGTGCACTGAAAGTTTTGACCATTTCATTTTCAGTTTGACCCAAAGCAATTTGTTTTGGAGTTGTCAGCAAGCCAGAAAACCTTGCCGTTCACACAATTTCCTTGTGTTTCTGTTACTGTTTTTCGATCGCTCACTGCTTCACTCCAGGGGATGTTTTGACACTGCTGATCCCAGGGATGTTGAGATTTGACTCCCTCAAGCTGAAAGATGAAGGGAGAGAGAAGCAGGCACCTGAGCGGCTGGAAAAGGCCCCCTGAAATCAGGCCTTTCCCAGCCAATTTGGGCAGTCTGTCTCTGCATTATCAGTGCTTCTGCATCAGTTCTTAGCAGGATCCCTGTTGGCAACCTGTATCAAGGGCGTGAGGGAAGGAGATATGGCTGCTTTCCACCTCTGACATGGAGACTTGACTCTCTTTCGCCAGTAAAGTTTTAACAAAGTTGTTCGTCTGGGAATTTCCTTGCAGGCTGGGGAAAGCGTGATCTCTGGTGACTGCTCCGAGAAATGCACCTGCCGGGCCTCAGGCGGGCTTGTCTGTGAGTCACACAGCTGCCCTACTGGAGAAGTCTGTACGCTCCGGGACGGAGTGCGTGGCTGTGTGAAGGAGGAAGGCCGGTGTACCCTAGTCCCTGGAGCCAGGCTCACCTCCTTCGACGGCGCTTCAGGGAAGTTCCTTGACAGCGGGCCCTATGAAGTGTCTTCCCTCTGCAATGGCAGCACCTCCTTCTGGTTCAGGGTGGTGGTAGATGTCCAGGCATGTGGTGCTGGAGGAGTGGTGACTGGCACAGCCATCTATGTCTTCTTCCCGGAGGCTTTTGTCATCGTCAAGAAGAACAAGGAGACGTGGGTAAGAGGAGACTGGGTTAGGGGTGGCTGGGACCCTGGGGAGAGCTTCCTTTAATTAGAGTGATGCTCTAACTACATAATAAAACCCAGGAATCCCACCCTTTGGAGACCAGGAGCACTCTAAGTGCTTTACAAAGGAGGTCAGCATGATTTGTCTCAGCCAGTGCTTCATCCAGCTGCACCTTAAAAACCTCTAAGGATGGAGATTCCACCCCATCCCTAGGTAACCCATTCCAGTGCGTCACCACCCTCCCTAGGGAAAATGTTTGCTATAATATCCTCCCTGCTGCAACTTGAGACCATTGCTCCTATGTTGTTTTAGTTGGGGTTGGTCCTGCTTTGAGCAGGGGGTTGGACTAGACACCTCCTAAGGTTCCTTCTAATCTTCGTCTTCCATGATTACACAGTTGGGGAAACCGAGGCAGAGAGCAGGCCTAGGACTGGACCACAGTCAGCCAGCATATCAGAGGTGGAGTCAGGACTAGAGTGCAGGCTTCCTGAGTTCTAGGCTGGTGCTCTGTACACTAGGATGCCCTCATTTTTCCACCACTGTAACAGCTGATAGACTCTAGCTCCCCTTTGCCTCATGACATGGTCTATGGACTCTAGATCAGCTCCTGCTGCACCATCCACTCACCTCTGCATCCTCCTGTCCTCCCTGCATGTGCGTTCCAGGTGAACGGACGCCAGGTGCAACTCCCAGCTCAGCGCTCTGGCATGTCCGTGAGCGAGTCTCAGGGTGGCGTGGCCGTGGTCCAAGGCTCGACGATTCAGGTTCTGTTCAGACCCAGCGGGGAGGTGATGGTGAGGGTCAGCGAGAGCCTGGCTAACAAGCTGTGCGCGTCCTGCGGGAACTTCAACGGCGACGGCTCTGATGACCTGCGGCTGCCCAGTGGGAAGGTCGCAGGGAACATCGCTGAGGTTATCGCCGCCTGGAAGGCCAGAGACTTCTCTGGATGGTGAGTGGCTCTACTGATAACCTGTTCCGGTAACCTCAAGCCCTCATTCGTTCCCCATCTCTGCCTACATGACAGCTGAGCTAACAGCTCTTTGGCTACATCTCTCCTAGGAGGCATGAGCTGGGTGTCCAGAGGAGGCCCAGAGCCCACTGATTTTCAGACACGCCCCCCACGCCTTCCCAATCTCTCTCTCAACCCATATAACGAAGGTGGCGCCCTGCTGCATCTCAGCTCTAGTTATTTGTATGATGTGGCTGACATCCAGGACATCCAGGACCCCAGCAGCGTTACACACATCCGGCTGGGTGGGGTTTGCATTTCCCTTTTTCACCAGTCCAGGGACAAGCAACAGGCACCTGGTCAGGCGCCCCCTGCGATTGGGTGGGTTGCAGGTGCTTACCGCTGCTATCAATTCAGATCTCCTGCCAAACAACAAAAGAGGCTCCCTCATCCCAGTGCCTCTAACTAGGCCATAGGAAGGAGGATCATGTCTGTTTCACAGATGGGGAAACTGAGGCCCAGAAATTGTGATTTACAACATGGCCTAGGCTGTAAGGGAGACCGGGCATTGATGTAGCATTTCAGACTCTAGGCAGCTTGGTTCAGCGCTGGTAATTGAAGCAAGCTCTCCTGTATCCAACTGAGTGTTTTAGCTACACGGCCTCTGTCTGGATCTAGGAGCAGCTGTGGGTCAAAATTAGGTTAGGCTGAAAAATTGCCACCAAAACTGATTTTAAAAATTGGGGTTTTATTGAACTGTTGAACCCACACACACTAAAAATGTCCATTTCCTGTGAAAAATGGAGATGCACTGAAAACTGAATAATAGAAAACCAACATATTTAAATTTTGAAATAGTGCTGCGGTGCCTGATGGCAATTGTAGTTCTGGGGCCTCATGGCATTGTTCTTGTGCTCTCTGGGGTGGACTACATCTCCCATAATGCAACACAGCCAGGTGACTACCATGTTAGAGTCATTCACCAGAAGGGGAGACTGGTGCATCATGGGAGATATATGCCAGTCAGAAGAGAATGGGTGTATGAGGAACCCGAACTACAACTCCCATGATGAGGCAGTGCAACAACATTTCACGATTGAAATAGCTCAGTGAGAGGGGGGCTTTGGTTCTTTAGCTGCCCAAAATCAGAACTGGTTCATGGACAGCGAGTACTAGATTCATTCAGTTTTTTTTGGCAGAAAGCTTCCCGGCAACCATGATTCATTATTGATTTCCTTTCTTGCTAAGACCGCATGGCTTCATTTTTTGTCAATTTTCCTTAGGGGGAAAAATACACAAAGACACTTTCTTTAGTGCCACTAAAAAAGGAAAAAAAAATTACTTTCCCCACCAACGACAACCTTCAGTTGCATGTTCTCCCTCTCCAAATCCATCAGCCTAGTAAGCTTAAACTCTTCTGTAATGCTTTTTGTTGGAGGCTGCCAAAGCTCCTCCCAGAGAAGTTAGTGTTGGTCCCTTTTACAGATAGGAAAACTGAGGTACAGAGACTTGCCTTAACTCACCCAGCTGGCTGGTGGGCTAGCTGAGGATAGAACCCAGGGGCTCCTGAGTCCCTGCCCAGTTCACTATGTTCCACCTCCAATCTCCCAGCCCAGTCTTCCTCTTTGCCCACACATCACATTGCTGGTCCTCATCCTTTCTCGCAGCAGAGGATGGCAATGCTGTTATGGGGTAGCTCATTTCTGGGCTTGGAAAGGAGGTATCTTTAAGATGCTCATCTCTGGTTGGTGGTGGTGTAGACAGGGCTGCAGGCTACCGTGAACGCCAGGACAGCTTAATGCTGTGGCTTAATGGTGAAGCCATCAAGATTCTGGTGCCAGCTGCCAGATGCTAGGATAGTACAGATCGTTCAAACACCCCATCCTGCTCACGCCTCAGGTGCATAGGCCTGTCAGAGGCAGGATCCTGGGCTAGATGGGCCAGTGGTTGGCTGCAGTATGGCTACTCTTATGTTCTAGAGCTGGATGAATCGCTCAGGAAGACATTTTTTCCCCCCCCCTCAAAAAGCAGATCAGCAACCCAAATGATTTTGCTCAATTGCTTGGTTGTTATAAGCTTTCAGAACTCAGCTAAGTCAAGATTGACTTGTTTTTTTGAAACAAAGCATTTTGATTTCCACTTCAAAATGACCTTTCAGGCTATGTACACACTACCATTTTTAACGCGCAATAATCCTCTTCCGCATTAATTCTCCCGTGGCTGTTGTTGCGCGAGATCGCGTACACACTATGCTTGCTCTAACGGAACAAAGCCCCCCCCCTTCTGAGCGCAGTCCTCCAGGAAAGCGAAGGGGATTGTGGGTACGTATCCCAGAGTCCCCAGTATCATCTCCCGTGGTGCATTCCGCTACTGACGCTACCCAGCGGTTGCCAATAGCAACGAGCGCGAATTTCAAATTGAAGCAACCTTCTTCTCGGCACTGCCTTTTCAGAATCGACATGGATTCAGCTGTGATCTTGAATGCTGCCTTCAGCATTGTGAACACAGCCCAGATTCTGTTGCGGTTTGCCTTTGGCTATGATTCGGAGCATGACACGGATGACTCGGTCTCGGATGATGACAGCATTGAAAACCAAACGGACATTCTGATCAGTTTCGCGGACCAGCAACACAGCCTGAACCGCCGTGTTTGGTCCCGGCAGACGAGCACAGACTGGTGGGAACGAATCGTCCTTCAGCTGTGGGATGATGATCAGTGGCAACAGAACTTTAGAATGCGGAAAGCCACATTTATGGAGCTATGCCAGGAGCTTGCCCCTGCCCTTCGATGCAAGGACACGAGGATGAGACCCGCCATGACCGTGGAGAAGCGTGTGGCTATCGCACTTTGGAAACTGGCGACTCCAGACTGCTACCGCTCGGTCGCAAACCAGTTTGGGGTTGGACGCTCGACCGTTGGAGTGGCACTGTCACAAGTATGCAGAGCCATCAACCGTATTCTGCTCAGGAGGATGGTGACCCCGGGAAACGTGAGGGAGATCATCGCAGGATTTAATGAGTTGGGCTTCCCGAACTGTGGGGGTGCAATAGATGGGACTCACATCCCTATTCTCGCTCCCGACCACCTTGCCTCTGAATACATCAACAGGAAAGGATACTTTTCGATGGTTCTACAGGCACTGGTGGACCACCGTGGTCGCTTTATGGACATTAATGCTGGCTGGTCTGGAAAGGTGCACGATGCACGCATCTTTAGAAACTCTGGACTATTCAGAAGGCTAGATGCTGGCACATTTTTTCCAGACGAGAAAATAATTGTGGGCGGTGTAGAGATGCCAGTGGTGATACTTGGGGACCCCGCCTACCCACTGATGCCATGGCTCATGAAGCCGTACACCGGGAAGTTGGATCCTGACAAGGAGCGTTTCAATTACCGGTTAAGTAGATGCAGAATGGTTGTGGAGTGTGCCTTTGGCCGTTTAAAAGCGCGCTGGAGAGCGCTGTATGGCAGGCTAGATCTCCACGAGGACAGGATCCCATTAGTTATTTCGGCTTGCTGTGTTCTTCACAATATATGTGAAAGCCGGGGGGAGAGATTCAGGAACTCTTGGACCACTGAGGCACAACGTCTGGAAAATGCCTACCAGCAACCAGACACGAGGGGTATCCGGGGGGCGCAGCTAAGGGCAGTTCGCATAAGGGATGCGTTAAAAACCCATTTTAGTACTGTTGGTTAAAATTGTACCTTTGAATATAGTTACTAACCATTTCCTATATGTTTCAACTGTTAAAAATTAAGCTTTAGAAATTTTGTGTTTTTCCCCTGTAAACATTCATTGAATCAAAAACCGTTAATGTTAAATTAATGAAACAAATAAAGAAAGTCTGATTAAGTTTAACAAGGATTCAACTTTATTTAATTAACATTGATCAAAACTCGGGTTTGAGGGGAGTAGGGACTAAAGGTGGGTGTAGGTGCGGGACTCAACTACATATGTTGGGGGAGGGGTTCTGTTAGGGTTACACCATGGATGTCCATGGTGGTCTAAAAACTGTCTGGGGGGGGAATGTGGCGTGGATGCACTGAAAGGCATATGAGGCTGATGATGGGGGGTGCGAGCCTGTAGCAGACCGACCATGGTCTTGAGGAGGTTGGTCTGCTCCTGCATGATGCCTATCAGGGCATCCTTCTGCTGCTCTCTCCTCGCACTGCTCTGTCTCCTGTCCTGCCTGCACTGCCTCCTCCATTGCCTTGTCTCCCTCGCAGAAGCCTCATGGAACTGCATGAGCTCCTGGAAGACGTCTTCCTTGCTCCTGCGAGGCCTCCGCCTTATCCTCCTCAGACGCTCAGCTGCAGCTGTAGACTGTCCACCGAAGGTCATTCCTGTTCAGATATGAAAAATGTAGAATGCCGCTATTGTTCTCGCCACGGTCAGGAGCAAATGATGTTGTTCTCCCCACACATTCCTTCAATACACAAGAGGGGACCTATGGGGGGGCGGTAACAGATTTCCCAAAGCTTGGTACGGGTTGCAGAGCTAGTACAACGGAGAGTTGACTATTGCCACACCAAGTTCTGATCCCGTGCCCGAGATGGCTGAAATAGAGGCAGATCTCACACTGCTTAGAGTGCCTCTGCAAGCGAGAATGCATCTCCTTCATGTTGCCGACTTCAAGCCGGGACCTTACGCTGCAGGACTGTGCGCAGCAATGTTGCCCGCAGGAGTGCTTGCGAGTCTGAAAGGAAGAGTGTCCCTGAATGGTGGAGTGCAAAGGAATGCTCTACCATGTAATTTGAAGAGAAGACTCTGGAAATATTTGGATGACGCGTTCAGTGAGTTGAAAGGGAACGACTACTTGGAAATCGAGGCATACATCGATGACGTTTTTAAGTAATGCTAGTAACACCTTTACAGTTCTGTAAGGAACAGAACTGAGGACACCGAAAACAAAAACCCCTTGCAAAAAAACCATGTCTACGCTGAGCTGTAGCACCTAGAATAGAGGACATTGCGAACGGGACTTACCAGAGCTGCCTTCTGATGATTCCTGGGTAGGCGTGGAGAAGGAATCAGTGGAGCTTGTTTCTGGCTGGGTGGAAAATAACTCCTGGCTCCCCGGGTCAGTGGCTCCGTTCTCTCCGTCCTCGTAGTCTTCTTCTTCTGATTCCTCGTCCACAATTGCCTCGTCGCCTTCTGCTGCCTTCTCTGTTTGGGGTGCAGTCTCCGAGGTGTCTACCGTGCAGTTCGGGGTGGTTGTGGGATCGCCGCCCAGGATCGCCTCCAGCTCCTTATAGTACTTGCACGTTGCTGGCGCGGAGCCAGAGCGCCGGTTAGCCTCTCTGGCTCTGTGAAATGTTATCCGCAGCTCCTTCACCTTTGCCCGGCACTGCAGGGTGTCTCGCTCGTACCCCTTTTCGGTCATGGCTTTGGATATTTGACCGAAAATGTCAAAATTCCTCCGGCTGCCACGTAACTGTGACTGCACGGCGGACTCTCCCCAGATGCCGATCAAGTCCATCACCTCTGCTGCTGTCCAGGCTGGAGCTCGTTTGCTGCGGCGCGACGACATTGCGAGCGAAGCACACAGAGGCAGCAGCACCGAACAGCGAGGCAGAAGGGAGAGTGGTGAATTCAAAAATTCGCGGGACAGAAGAGGAGGTCGGGAAAAATGACGTCACGACGATAGAGTACAGGCGGAAGTGCAGAAGGGATGGAATTTGAATTGTGGGCCATTTCCGTTATATTCACATTGCGCGATAAGCGTACACACACTGGCCATCGCGCAACAACTATTCCGCGTTAGCAGCAACCACGCTCGTTTAGGTGGTTTACATTTTGCGCAAAAAGAAGGGACTTAACGCGGAATAACTGTAAGTTGTGTGTGTACGCTCTGTTTGTTATTGCGCATTAAAGGGCTTTATCGCGCAATAACTTTGTAGTGTGTACAAGGCCTCAGATCTTCTTTATTGGTGTTACATTTTGAACAAGGCCAGCATTGGACTCCTTTGATTTTATTGAAACAATTTTTGTTCCAGCTGAAATTTATTTTGATGAAAGTTTTTGGTCTGAAATACATTTTTGGCCTGCAACCCCCTATCCCTCAGAAATTCCTCCACAACCCAGCTTTAGTTCAGTTATATTTTTGGTCACAGTGGATGTTAATTACTGTTTCTCCCTTCTAGCAAGGAGTAGCTGCACCTGGGACCATTGAGGATAAGTCTGCACCTCCACTGGACTCTGCATTGTCTAAACAATTGCTAACCATCTGCTGCAATTTGTGATCTCTGAGATTGCATTGTAAGACACTCCCATCAGTTAATTAAGTGTGATTGTGTCTCACTTCTAGAGCAATAAACTCTTGCAAACCATTCAGTGTTGTCAGGCACCTTCATCTCACCTGGCCTTTGCCTCCTCCCTTTTAGCACTGCATAGATGGAAAGCTTTGACAGAGTGTTTCAGGGCCACTCATGGGTCAGGTGAGTTGCACTATCATAGCCAAGATAGGAAGGGATTGCTGCCATGATGAAGTTTAATTCCAAAGAGGTAGCCGTGTTAGTCTATTATAGAAAGACAACAGAGTCCAGCGGCACTTTTAAAGACTAACAGATTTATTTATCACATGAGCTTTCGTGGGAGAAAATCCCACTTCGTCAGACGCTTTGAAGATGGGAAAGTTACAGAATGGGAGGAAATTAAATGCAGGGCAGTGTATGACATAGGATCAGGTCAGGCTGTAACAGCAAATCAAAATAGGTGTTAGGATTCAAACACTGGTGAACAGCACATAGAGGAGGGTGATGTCAAATCACTTGTTGTAATGAGAGAAAAATCCATAGTCCCTGTTTTTGGCTTTCTTATAACACACAACTTCTGTGAATTAAGTTCCTGCATACAGTAATTGAAGCAGAAGAGAGCGCTTAGGAAGAACATCTAACCTTGATCCTAGTAAGATGTCCCACTTGTTAATTGCCCTCCTCCTTGAGGATTTTGTATTTTAATTTACCTGAATTTGTCTAACAAGAGCCAGCAGACAGAACTTGATTGTAGATCTTTGTTTAGCAGCAGTGGTTCTCAGCTACTGTGGTGTGATACATTAGTTTCATGGCATGCAGTTCAGTGTCACTGGTATGTAACCCACTGCTGAAAGAAAGCCCCCATAACTGAAAATCCCACCTGGACCTAGTCCCCTGCTGGGGTCTTCTAGCAGCAGGTTTCTTCTGGTGCTGGGGATTCTGTGCTGCTGTTTAAACCCCCTGCAGGAGAGGGGTGTGTGTGTGTGTGTGTGTGCTGGGAGGGGGCCCACATCTGGAGTTATGCTCAGTTGTGGTGCTGCCAAGTGTGTCACAAGCCACAAATTGTTGAACACCCCCAAGCAATCAAGCTTCTAGTACAGCACAAAGCCCTAGCCAGAGCAAAAGCCTGCTCTGCCCACCCTATCATTAAGTGATCATTTTACATATAGGAAATGAGGAGGGTATCCCTGCTGCCCAGGTGGGTCAAGGTACCTTTCTGCTGCCTCCACCTGTGGTCACCAAGAAAGCCTTGGATAAATGGAGGGGAGGGAGGAAAGGTAATGGTTTGAACCCCAATCAGCCTAAAGTCACTTCTAGGACAATCTTCAAATCTGTCTCAGCTACAGCTCTTGTATGAAGAAACTAATGGATGCTTTTAGCAGGCAATTGATAGTGGGGGGTTTTTTTTTTTTTGGGTACATCCACTTTGGTGTGGGAGCCAGTGAGGAAATTAACTTTCAAGCTTTTACCTCCCAGAGTAAAAAGGCACATAAGAACATAAGAAAGGCCGTACTGGGTCAGACCAGAGGTCCAT
>VOCT01085199.1:0-14829 GCA_007922175.1 Pelusios castaneus
ATCTTTACCCAGTTCTCTGTTCACCTCTAAAAACAACATTGGATCATTTTCTGTATGACACAAGTGTATTTGCATTGTCTGGTAGAGGGTTTTGTACTAGTACATGATGATAATTCTCCACATTCTTTAATTTTTTTTTAAACTCCTTGATATCTAGTAGGAGTTTGTTTTTTGTTTCATTACCATTTCTGCTCTCTTGTCCTCTTATTTATGCTGGACTGAAAACAGTAACTCCAGCTGACATTATCTAAATCATTTTAGATGTCACCAGTTCAATTTACTGCCTCACAGATGTCTTCTAAGATGCTAATAAGGAAGTTTTGTTTGCCTCTATTTGTAACATGTACCTTTCTATATTGGGCTAGAATTCACCATAAATAGATTTATTTCAATTATTATTTTATTTCCTCTTTGTTTTTGGCTCCCTACAGACCTGGATGATAATTAATACTGCATACCAGTAGATTGGAACCTTTGGGGTATTGTCTCTTTCAGCTTTTATGGTGAAATGATTACCCCTCTTATTAAACAGATGTGAGAATCTCTCCCTGCCTAGTGTCCTTAGTTCTTTGATCAAGTATACTGTAGTTTAACTGACTGGGCAGTCAGAGCATGCATGTGGGGACAAGCTACTCTGAAACCAATGCATTTTGTGATGGGAGGGAATTAAGAAAAGAAGAAGAGGGTTAGGACTTTTTAAGCAATGCAGTAACTCCTCCTTATCACCCCACCCTTTCATTACATTGGAAAGGAGTTGTCCAATGATCCTAGATATTTTTCAAGGCCAATCTTTCTACAGGGAGTTCCATTTACTAGAGTGCAGCTCTCTTTAGTGACTTGGAAGGAGTCAGTATTTTGAATTCCTATGATTGTGCATGGTTGTTTCTAGGGATACTTTGTTTATACTGTTCATACTCAAGGCTGTGTTTTAGTCACAATAAGGACTGTAATGCTAGCTACGAATGGGTTTCATAGTCCCTCCCATGCTTGCCGTCTACCTCCTAGCATGGAATCTTGCCCTGGTTCTACTTAATTCAGGTACTAGAGGTTGGGACAATCAAGGAAATGTTCATGATAATGAATAGACATTGGGACAGGACCCTGGTTCAGATATTAGAAGAGCAATTTTTGGAAGACAGAGGTTTGGACAATCATGTTTGTAATGTAATGATAATTTTGGAGCTATAGTATAATGTCTTCTTGTTCCCCTGCTGCAGAACAAAGCAAGGCAATACAAATTAACTAATTACCTCCAATGCCAGGCTGACATAATTCATGATGCTGATGGGTGCCCCAATAAGGAATCGAACAGAAAAACCTTATTAATTTTTCACTCTGTGGGAAATTCACGGAGAGTTACCAAAGAAAGAGAAAAGGATGTGATAATTTGCCAAATAGAAAAAGATTTAATCAAAAGGGAAAGCACATTGTATTTGCAAAGTTCAAGGAGGGCATTATAATCAAGTAGAGGAGAGCAAATTAAAATATTAAAAATAAAGTACTTGACAGAAGCTCTTTAAAATGGTGGCTGAAAAATATTTAACTCACACACACTCATCTGCTGTGACTCATTTTCTACTGTTGTCACTTTTTAAACTGATTATAGCTACTTGCAAGCCAGTGTAGTAAATGAGCTTTAGCACACTGAGGGTTTGTATGTTCTAGGTTATGAATAAAGGAGTCACACATTTTTATTTTGATAGTCTGCTCTGAAATTGCTTTATCTGAGGACCTATGACACTATCAGGAACCACACCTTGCAATTACTAAATGTTAATGTTTATGTCCCTGTGATGGGGTATCCTCCCTGCAGTTGTTCTAAATGGGTTAAGATAGGCCAGAGGGGCCAGTTATCCAATGGGGTGGCAAATGGGGAGAATTAGGACTGCAAGAGAAGCCTTAATTCGAAGAAGCTCACCTGTGCAGGAACACAGGTGTCTTCTATAAGTCAGGAAGCTGGCAACAAAAGGGAGGTTGCTATGAAAGGATGTAGTCACTCCCTGAGAAGAGGGAGGAGGGTTTGGAGAGTGTAGAGATGTGTAGGTTGCAGGGCCCACCCAATCAAATAGGTAGGTGTATAGACTGCCAGGCTTTAAGGGGAGCCAAATTAGATGGAAATGAGTTTTCTCTTTTAAAAAAAAAAAAAAAAAAAAAAAGTTATTTTTTCCTCTATACTGAATGTGGGGAGAGTTGCTAAAATTGTAGTTCACCTAGGGCACCAAAAATCCTTGGGCTGGCCCTGGTAGGTTGTAGTTGCTCCCTGGAAGGAGGGAGTGGTGAAAGTAGTAGACTCAGAGAAGGAAAGGAGAGTCAGAAGGTAAGGAAAGACCTCAGGGAAAAGCAGCAAGGTGTGGGATGGAAGAGGAACAGATATTAACTGTTCGCTGACTAGATAGGTCCCTGAGCCAGAACCTGGAATAAAGTGGGAGCCTGGGTTCCCCAGTCAGCCACTGGAGAAGTGGCATTGGTAGGATGGTGCATAGGAAGAGTTCCTGGCTATGTCTACACTAGAAAAGGTTAGGTTGACTTTGATAAGTTGACTTAAGAAGGTTGACTTCAAGTTAAATTAACAAAGTGGTTACCCTGGATGGGGACTTAGTAAGTGAAAAAGGGACTGTAAATAAAGAGGCAGAGCTAAAGGGATGAGCTATTCCCTGAAACAGCTAGGAGGAAGCACCATACCTGAAGTGAGCAGAGCAGTGTTTCTCAACTTTAGTGAAGTGGGAACACCTAAAGGTATGCTTTATGTGGAACAGCTGATGAAAACTTTCACAAAAAGGCTAGTATATCCTGGCAGTAACATTCATAATAACTGTGTACTATCAATTCCTGCAAAAATGATTCTGGAAACCAAATTAAGTACAACTTTATGAATATAATGTGTTTATTTCTTAAAAAAAAATAGCTATGTAAATTAATGATTATGAACACCACTTAAAACCAAAAACTGTATTACTCAAGTTTTAATGGGAATTTTGGGCCTGCATTTTTGCACAAAGTTCATCTATTCTTGGAGTAAGGTTTGTCATTGAAGCCTTACTGTGGAAGTTATGTCCAAGTGCTTTTGATGCCAGTAGTAACAGTGGTGGGAAATATTTAAAATGCCCTAGCTGCAGTAAAGGAGCTAAGCGGCAGTGGATGCTGACATGTCCCTCAAAGCTTTGACGCAGCTGGGGCATTTTAAATCTCACAGGCACTCATTGGGTCACCATGTTGCTCCTTCCCCATTCAACCTGCCCACCCCCAAAAGGGAGGGGTCAGTGTTGGCCGTGGAACACCTTCACTCTGTCTAAAGAGCACCAGTGATCCATGGAACACCAGTTGAGAAACACTGGAACAGAGCACTCTGTCACAGGCACAGAAATGAAAAGTCACATTAAAAAGAAACCTTGACCTACTGAGTTTTGTGACATAGGTATATGAACAAAGAAGAATTTCATTTTTTTTAAAGACTTGGATTGGTAAATACAGGTAATATTCCTAGTAGGATCAGCTCTTTGCCTAATCCAACACTGAGAAACAGTGGGTTGACAAGGAAAAATGTAGTTTTATTTCATGTCTGTATTTTATATTGTTCATCTTGCCGTTTCTATGGATAGTGATTCTCCTATATGCTTCATAAGACAGATTGGGAATCAGGAGTCTGTGTCCTCATTCATTGTAGTGGACAAGCGTGGGATCACAAAAATTACTATTACAGTTGACACTGATTAGCATGCTGTGGGCTAGCTGAGCAGAGAGGATAAGGATTTTTCTTTAAAGGACTTGATTCATAAAAAGTGTGCACGCTGGTCTTTATTTTCAACTGTATAGACTTCTTCTGATAGCATTTGTACTAGCAAGTAATTGTAGCTGTGCTATTACAGGTACAGTTATTGGTGAGTGGACACAGGGAACTGCTTTTCAAAAAAAAATAAAAAAAAAATCAAACCCTGTACAGGCACAGGCACAGGCACAGCTTTTTTTTTCCTCATTCATAGAGGGCAACAGCAGGACAAATCCTGTGGTGGAGGGAAAGCTTACAAGGCTACCTCTGACCAAGACTGTTCCTGTTCTTTGGATAAATAGGAAACGTAAATAAATTGGAAATTTTAGGAATTGGAATAAATTGGAATCTTTCAGTTGCAATAAGGCTCTGATTTATTTTTTTTAATTTGTTGCTTTCTTTTAGAGATGGAATGGTTCATATGCCAATATCTTCCAAGTGCATCATTATACTGCATTTTAATATGCAACAAAGAAATGGAAGACAAAGCTAAAGGGTATTGGGAGATCTCCAGTAATTGTGTCAGAATTTTCCATCTGGAGATTTGGGTTCAAAGCTTTAGAAACAGAAATGGGGTTGTTGATCTTATCTTAGTCCCTCATGGGAACTTACCTGTAATGCAAAAACTCCCATTCACAACATTTGGTGCAGTTTTGCAGGTTAAGACTGCAGCAAACTTATAGAGAATGCACACAAAGTTATATGATATTTGTGTCCACAGGCCAGGCTCTTTTCAATGCAAGCAAATTCACTTTTATGACAAGTTTCAGAGGGGTAGCCGTGTTTGTTTTGCTGAACTAGACTAACATGGAGTCCTGTGGCACTTTTAAAGACTAACAAATTTATCATATGCGGTGCTTTCATGGGCAGAATCCCACTTCATCAGATGCATGCGTCTAGGATTCTGCCCACGAGAGCTCAAGCGATAAAGAAATTTGTTAGTCTTTAAAAGTGCCACAGGGCTTCTTCTTTGCTTCACTTTTATGAATATCTAATTCACCCCCCTTTTATTAAAATACTGGTCTGGTTTAAAAAAAATCTTACATTTATGTAAGTTGCCATCCATTCAATTAGTCTCATTCTTGGATGCTACTAGCAATCAATTTATGACATATTGCAGAAGGTGTTTCAATTTAATTGGTGTGGTATTGCTAAAGTAAGATTTTTAGATCCTTTGTTTTGCTTGCTTAGGCTTACTGTAGTAGGTTTTTGAAAGCTCTTCATTTTGTAATATACTGTGCCATGATGAAAACAAAAATAATTGTAAATAACCTACAAACTTTACTTGGCATATATACCTTTATATATGGAACACAGATTTAATTGATTAGTGGAATATCAAGGATACATCTCACTGTTATTGGAAGCTAGCAGTATTTAGGCCCAGCAAGGAGGGGAAAAAAACAAATCATTTGAAAACTATATGATAAGAAAGGGCTATCCTTTTCACCATAGACACCTCTGTTATTCAACATTTGTGTAGAACATCAGAGTACACTAATGACATTAAAAAGTCAACATTTGTAAAAGCTATCAACACACACAGTTATTTCCAGCTCTGTATGTAGAGGAAACCTGTGGTATCAATTCTGTACTTAGTTTGGGCAAATGCTGACCTTTTTAATAGTAATTACTGCAGCTGATTTTTCCTGTGACTTCACAGATGGAGTGCCAGTATTTTTGTAGTTTCATACGTTGCCAAGTAAGTAAGTCACATGAGAAAGCTGGGATGGTAAGTGGTCTATCCCATCATGAAGAGTCAGACCTGATACCCTTACTCAAGCTTGGTACTGCCTTACTTCATGAGTAGTCCCAATGACTTCAGTTGGGGGTGTTTGGGACATAAATGACTACTTAACATGAGTAAGGACATGAGAACCTAGTCCTAGGCTAGCAAGTCACACTATTCAATAAATTAACGCTTGCATTCATGAGATGATTGTGTGTAGGGCTGCAAACATGGGTGATAACTCCAGAGCCTCATTTAGAATTTAAAACATTATAGGGTCCTCTAAGGACTGCCGAGGACTTTAGCAGCATGAACATGTAGTAGGAAAATCAAAGCTTTAAGATTTCACCTCATTGAAAAGAAAAGATGCCAACACCAGCACATGGTGTACTTTCTGCACTGGCAGACTGCCAAGTTATTCATGGCATTGATCTGCAAGCCCAAAGTTGTTGTTGCACCCTGGTGCCCTCTTTTCTGGTTGTCTCAGGCTGGAAATTAGGGCCTAAAACCTAGGGAGGTGGAGTGGGTTTCAGAGCCCAAGCTGCAGAACAAGCTACAACTTCAAAGCATTGTCTGTACAGCTATTTTTAGAGTGCTGGTGCAAGCCCTGTTAGCCCAAATTTATCAAACTGGGCTCAGAGGCACGCTGCTGCTCACTCCAAAATGCTGTGTAGACATACCCTTAGAATCACAGCTGTCTTAGAATTCTACAGCTATTGGTCTGCCACTAGTTCTTATATCTGATTCATTAAATGGGTTTGGCGCCAGGTATATGGGTTGACGGGGCAAACAGCTTAAATATGTGCTTACAGTCTGTGAGGTCAATGGGATGTAAGCACCTGCTTATTTCTGAGCTTGTGCTTAAGTGCTGACCTGAGGCTTAAGTAGGAGGGGCCATGAAACAGGAGCTAAAATGAATAGGTAAGCAAAAGAAGTAGACTGATGCATGCTGTAGATAAAATTAAAAATGGGTATGCTATAGAGCAGTAACACCTATATCAGGGTTTTTTTTAGCTTTGCTCTAATTAAAAAAGATACATAATTAAAATGAAGTTAACTGTTCTATAATTAAATACAAAAATAATTATGCTGAAATTAAACACAATAATAGCCCATTGTTGGGACAAGATTTATTTGTACTTTAATTTGATGAATTATTTTCATTGCAATTCTTATTGAGTTCCCATGTAAAGAAATTGGACCTTTCAGCCCAACAAAGTGATCCACAGGGTCTTATTTTGCATTCTGTAGGGCTGTTAAATAATGCTGGAAACCCTATCAAACACTGTCATTTTAAGAACACAAAGCCATATTTATGTAATAGTTTATGCTTGCCACCTTATTTATTTATGAATAGTTAAATAAAACATGCTATGTAAAAATGCAAAGTATTTTTATTAATACTGGTTTTGTTTCTAGTTTAATATATTAACCTTAGTAAAGCAGTTTAGACTGAAAAGGAAAATAAATGAGGTTGCCAAAAATAACTTTGTTTAGTGACTGAAGGATCTGATTTACAATAATTAATATTTAGGTTTGTAGCCCTGATTCAGCAACACATTTACCACCTACTTAAGTTCTGCTACTCTCATGATTCCATTTAACCAGATGATTATTTGGTGGATTGGGACAAACAAGTAGAGCTCATAGGAAATTGGGCTGATCAGTACGTCTGAAGATCAGGTCACTTAATTAGAATGTAAGGATTTAGGTATTTAACTACCTAGTCTTGAACACTTGGGCTTAAAGTCCTTTCTTTTCTGCATTAGACAGTAACAATCCAGTAGCACTTCTCATAGGTGTAGGGGTTTGTGCTGGTGTCTTGGCTGACGAATGGAGCTACAACAAGGGTGACCAATCTTTTCATGTGAGGAGCCACACTACAATTTTTTCTCACTCAGCAGGGCAGTGAGCAAGTATGTGGAAGGGGTGTGCTGCTGCTGCATCTGGCTGGCTGCCATGGGGATGGGTGGGGTACAGGTGCCAACTTTTATTTTTGTTGGTCGGTTCTAGGAGGTTGAGGAGTTTTGGAGGAGGAGAGAGGGGAGGACACCTAACTGGTCATGTGTCCCCCTTGCCCATGGCCACCATGCTTTCTGTATGCCCTGTACCACTTATGGGGGTTATTGGGGATGTCTCTGTCCTTCTCCCACTGCATTCCACCACCCATTTGGCTGCACTCCCTGGCAGCTGGATGAGTGGATGGGGATCACTTCCAACCCTGGTCCCCTCTGCCTTCTGGGGGGTTGGCTGGAGAAAGTGGCTTCCCTTCCTGCCCTGGGCTGATGGCCGGACTGGCACCCAAATTAACTGGTCTGATAATGGAGGAGAGAAAGAGTAGGCAAGAGGGAGAAGAAGGGAACTGGGAGCCCTGGTTCACATGACCCCCGCAGCCACCCTGGGTGGGGAAGGGAGGCTGTTTTCCCCAGCCAGACTCTTGTAGGCAGCTGCCGTGCTGCAGTGAGCAGTGTCCTAGCTGGTGGGGCTGCTGCAGGGTGCGGGTTCTGGACTGGCCTGTGTTCTTGCCCATCTTAGCCAGCATGTGAGGAGGAGGGAGTTCTTGGGCTGAAGGGGGTGGGTTAGCCTCCCAAGGGGAGAGCATTGCATAAGCTCCACAGTGGTAGCTGCAGCAGCATCCCCTTCCACCCAGAAGTGTCTGATCTCCCAAAGTCACCTCTGATCCTGAGTCTGGGCTGGTGCAGTGCAGGGCAGTGCATGGAGCTAGAGGGGAAAGGAGGGGCTGCTCCTGCTAGGCACAGGGCTGGAAGGAAGGGGCTGCTCCTTGGCCCCAGCTGTGTGTGTGTGTGTGTGTGTGTGTGTGTGTGGGAGGGCTGCTGCTGCACCCTGCAGACTAGGTAGGAGCCTTTACTGAATTGCATTCTGGCCCTTCAGCTGTGGGTTGGACAACCCAGAGCTACAGTGAATTGCATCAACTAAGGTTCTGGCTCAGACACTCCAAGCACTTAGTTTGCACGTTCCCCCACAGCCCATATTTCTAATACCTGTGAAAAAATTCTCTCTGATAGTGGGACTGTAAACAGTGCTGGACTGGAGCAGACCCAAGGTTCATCTCTTCCAGTGTTCCATCTCTAAATGGATAGTACCAGATACCTCAGAACAGGAGGTATAAGAATCCTACATGGGCTGATGTGGAATAATCTACCTCACACAGATTTGGTCTCTAATAGTTAGAGATTGGCATTAAGCCATGAAACCTAATGTTTAGTATTCCTTCCAATTTTTTTTTGTCACATTCAAGGGGTAATTACTTGGAAATCAGCGATGCAGATAGATAGCGGTGATAAATTTAATAGATGTAAAATTGATCTTGGAGTGTAATATAGTAGAGGAAAAGGATATAATTTGGTACAATACCTTTAGACTCATCATATCAGCCGACAGGGAATTGATAATCCCTCTCTAGATGACTATGGTGAGGCAGAAGCTAGAATATGGAGTTCCATTCTAGACATCTCAATAATATCAAAAATATGTCAAATAGGAAGGAATTCCTAGAAGGGAAACAAAAATGTTAGGGTTGAATGGATTGATTGAATGGGGAATGAGTAAAATAACTACACACTTGGCTAAATGTCTTCTAAGGGGAATATAATTGTCATCTTCAAAGATTTACAGGTTTGAGCACTGGAGAAGAAGATGGACCATTCAGAGTTTTGCAAGGGCTATAGTCAGGAAGAATAGGATGGAAGTGAACAAATGAAAATTTAGATCTCATGGTAAAGAGCTTTTCCTCTTGGTCAATCAGAGCATTCCTGCAAGGGAAGTGGTGAAATCCCACATCTTGAGTTATTTAAACCTATTCTAAGAAAAGCACTCCATCATATACTGTAAGACACAAATCAGCATTGCCGATGATTGAAGAAGATGACCTATAGGTCTTGTCCATGAAGTGATCTTTTTTAATGAAGTTGGACTATCTGTCTCTCCCATGGACCATTGAGCCTCTGCAGTCACTAGCGTGTACATTTCAGCATTGCCAGTCGCAATGCTCAGATGCAGCATATTTTCAGAGCTGAGTCATAGCTCACAATAAGCTTATTCTACGCAGTGATGAGGTGACTTGTCATCTCTTCTTACCCTCCAATGAGATGCGTCCCTTTAATTGCACAAGGTTCCGTTTCTCTCGTCGATAGGAAGATGTAATGAAGTGTTTGCATATACATACGTAGATGCTCTGGGGAGACAGCCAGCTGTATACATGCAGATTCAGGAATAGAACTCACAACCTTCTCTTCCCAGATAGAGCTCTCTACTTGATGAGCTAAAGAAACAGCTCCAAAAGCTAGCACAGTACACTTAAGCCGGTGCCACTTTCACAGAGGGGAATTCTTTGCTGGCATAAGATAAAGTCACTATTCCTGCACCAACAGCACACCCTTAAAACTGTACTAGATAGTGGGAGACTGCAGTCAAATGAAGTAAGTTAGAGCAGTCCCTTACATCTAACTCATGCTAAAGATATGGGTTTGGCACCCTGAGTAGCAGGGAGGAATAAACTGCTGCCTCGCCTGCCCCAACTCTGTGTTGAGCTGATCTTGGCATAGAAGAAAGACCAGGCCACAGGCTTTCTTCTTTTGTTCTTTAACTCATTTTCCTACTCCTCAGCTGAACTCTTATATGCAAAGGAGGAGATAAAGTCAAAAGAGAAGGAAGGGAGAAGAGCTGACTCTAAACAATGCTAATCTCTGTGTGAGATTTGTTGAGCATGTCTACTTTTTCCACTGCTCCAAGAAGATGTTTTTTTATCATTTTTCACATGCACAAGGGCCAAGAGCACCCTTTACTAGTAAACTGGATTTTCTTGATTGGTTGACAAGAAAACAGCAGCATAAACATGCCAATAGAATTCAAGTGATTTGCCAAGCAACTATAATGTAAAAAGAAGAGGGGAAAGAAGGGGAGAAACTCTGCCAGGACTCATTCAGCTTCAAGGAGATGGCTGCTAGTTCATAATGCTGAGTCCTCTTTCATCTGCAGGCAAAGGCAGCAACTTTTCAAGAGTGATTCAATAACATTAGTGCTGACCCCAAAACTGAACTGTATACAGTTGTGCTCTGTGAAATGATTTAAACCTGTGTTTGTAGTAGACTTAGGAAAATCTTCTGGGTGAAGAGTTATTTGTTAACTCCTTACCCCTACACTATGAAGTGTAGTGCCAGCATGACTGATCCTGAGGATGGCCGAGCTGGCATGGTAGTGTAGGGAGTGGCTTCTTAGCTGGACCAAACACTAAGACCATTGGAGAGCTCAAAATAGGATGGAGAGTTCATGTAAATCACCTCCCTCTACCAGCCTTGAGTGGACACTGGCCTCTCTCGGGCTGTGTCTACACTTGTAAATTAAGTCGACTTAAGCTTGCTTAAGTCGACTTAATTTACCCTGCGTCTACACTACAGTTTCCTTAAGTCGACTTAAGGAAAATAAAGTCGACTTAATTAAAATTAAGTCAACTTTATAAAACCTACTTTTAATTTGACTTAATGCTTAAGTCGACTCCCTAGAGTTGACTTAAGCCAGTGTAGATGTGGGGTAGCCCTAAGTTGACTTAGGGCTACCCCAGGGCTACACCGATGCCCTCCCTGCTGGGCGGGGGGGCACAGAGGGAGCCTGTCATGCCCTGTCCACCCTGCCCCATGCCCTGCCAGGGTCCCTGTCCCCCTTTGCCCCATTGTATACAGGTACAATGGGGCAAAGGCTGAGCCCCCTGGCATTAGGCAAGGGGTGCCCCCCCTACCCCTGTGGACCTATCCTAGGTCTCCCTAGCCCCACAAAGTCGACCTAGAGTGTCCAGCGTGGACACTCTAGGTCAACTTTGGAAGTTCCCCTTTAAGTCGACTTTAATTTTAAGTGTAGATGCACTAAGTCGACTTAAAATTACAAGTGTAGACATAGTCTCTCTGTCCAGGGAGCCATTGCGGCTACAGTAAGCCACATGGAGCAATCTGAGAAGAGACCAAGGTCTGCTGGTACGCACAGCCAGTGCCCAGTAAACATTGATCGTTGGAGGGAAGGTTGGTGCAGCATTGTATGAGCACAGAGAGTACTGAAAATTTTAAAGAGCATTAGATGCAATTACAATATGTGCCTGTGGCTTTGGTATATTTCCATGGAGGTTTTCATGCTCACTTCAGAGAACTTAGAATCTGATTTTTTTTAGAGGACTTCAACTTAGTCCCCAATTTTGCACATGCATTTTTGGGCCCACATTTAGAACTAGGAGTGCTTTTTGTAGCATTTGTAGTGTGAAATGCCTGATTTACGGTGCTTGCTCTGAGGAAATGTGGGGGAAGGGAGGTTAGAATTTCCTTGATGTTGGGAAGGCTTTTCCGGTATGCTGTTCATTTGGTGGTATTTTCTCATGATTTTTATTCATGTTGTGAGATTAATTCTATATTGCACCTTCAGAACATTATTAAGTGCAAATGGAAATACACATGAGTAAAGCAAAGAATTACAGCAAGTGCAAAATTAGAAGACTGTGGAAAAGATGAGTTTCCCGCTGCTACAAACTGTCTAATTTATTAGTCAAATTTCAAAGGGGTAGCTGTGTTAGTCTATTGTAGAAAGACAACAGAGTCCTGTGGCACTTTTAAAGACTAACAGATGTATTTATCGCATGAGCTTTCGTGGGAGAAAATCCCACTTTGTCAGACGCTTTGAAGAACTTCAAAGCGTCTGACGAAGTGGGATTTTCTCCCACGAAAGCTCATGCGATAAATAAATCTGTTAGTCTTTAAAAGTGCCACAGGACTCTGTTGTCTAATTTATTAGTGTTCTTCTCAGCAGCCAGTGTGGATAAGTGCAATATTGATTCATTGTCTTGGGGGGTTTGTTTTTTGGTATTACATATTCCCAATACTATCATATCATTAATGCATTAAGGAGCTGAACAAGCAATAAGGCAAATGGACTTCAAAATACAGGGAACTGACTCCATAGAGCTGAGACTGACTTATGGCATTATGGGTTGGCAGGATTGCAGCGGCCCATTAAGACTTGCACATGGCTATAATTTGCACATCCCTTTGTTTCAAAGACCAGCTTAATATTAGTCATCATGGCACTGGCATGAACTCTTCATCATGATGGAAAATAAGATGTAAAATAATATGAAGTGGATTAAAAAAAATCACCAGACTGTACAATACAAATAGTTTCAAACTTTAAACCAGGACATTGTTTCAAATGCACTTCTCCATTCAGACGTTTTCCAAGGTTACTGGGAAATGATTACAGACAAATATCAGAACTATTAAGGTCACTGTGCCGATCAGATCTCATCATCTAGCTACTTTCTGTTATGCAAACACAGGTTGACAGGTTGGTCAAATATTCTTTCCAATTTCTGTGTTTTTATCGCTTAATATAGATAAATATTTGTGTGACCTTTGTACTAGTGAGACAGCTGTATGTAAGTGATGAAGAAAGGAAATTCAGTATGGCAGGGCTCACAAAATATAACAATTTGGATAAAACAACAAACCTTCCATCAGAACTGGAACCAAACTTGAACCTGAGATATATAAGATCTGAAAAAGTTCACTTTGTCCCTTGTCAAGAGTCTTTCTGTTTGTAGCTGAGATGGAAAGCAAAGTCCTGAAATACCACAAAAAAGGCCATTGATACTGTAAGAACAGCCTGGTTTTAATGAAGACACACTGAAAATCTCATGAGAAATCCTGATTTGGAACGATTTCCAAGCCAAAGAGGTTTGGATACATTCAACTAAACTTCTGAAAGCAATGTAAATCTTTAAGCTGTTAAAATTTACTCAGTCCTCAAAATATTTCAGGGCCCTAGTAAAATGTACCAGAAAAATGTAAGATGTCAATGTATTGTATTAAATGAAAACATTACCATGAATGCTTAGTCTCCAGTTGTTAATCGCAGCTCAGTATATCACACTGGCTGAACTAGGTGTTGAACGGGGTTCTCTAGCGTTCTTTTTAAATAGGACCTCAAATGCTTTAATGATTTAGCATGAGATATATCTATCTGGATCTTTGTTCCTGGCCTACTAGTCTATTCCGAGCAACATAAGCCTCTGCCTCGAAGATAAATAGACCTGACAATACCAAAGAAGGTGTCGTGATTTTTTTTTTTTTTTGTCTTTCAGAGTGAGGAGATTGAAAGTTGGTGAATGGGAAAGTAGTAAGTTGGAAGTAAATGTCACTAGGGCATGAGAAGGGACTGGGCTTGGGGGCACCACTCCTGGATGGTAGGAAATGACAAATGACAATGAAGATAAACAAGGAGTCCTGTGGCACTTTTAAAGACTAATACATTTATTTATCGCAAGAGCTTTCGTGGGAGAAAATCCCATTTTGTCAGATGCTTTGAAGATGGGGAACTTACAGAATGGGAGGAAATTAAATGCAGGGGAATGTATGACACAGGATCAGGTCAGGCTGTAACAGCCAATGAAGATGAGGGAGTAATTGTTTGGGGTCACATCGGTGGTGGGAAAGGAAGGAGGAGAGGCCCATTTCATTGGGGTTGGAAGTGGGTTTGCATTCATGGCATATGGGTGAGGCATGTGACACAAACTAGGGAAGTGCTCATTGTACTCCATCCCACTTCATTACTTTTGTCCTGCCACCTTCCCTACTGACTCTTCTCCAGGTTCTCAGACATTCCAGTGTCCCTTAGCAGCCTCCCAAGATGCATTGTGGGTGTATGACGAATGTAATGGAGTGAGAACTCAGACAATCTGACAATACTCTCACTGGTACAAAACACCACTGCCCATCTTCTGAGCCAGGGGTTCCCAGCCTTTATTCCCCTGAGGCCCATTTGTGCAGCTGCACTAGGCACTGTGGCCCACGATTAACACACATCTGTTGGGGACAGTCACAGTGGTCCATGGGGCATGCGGCCCCTCACTTCAGCAGGGACCAGAGCCAATGACAGGATAAAGGGGCCGGACAGTTGCCACAGCCAGCCCCTACTGCCACCCTCCACCTTGAGAGAACAGAGAGTGCTTTGAGTTTCTCCTGTCCCTATCACCCACCTGGCTTGCCTCACGGGCACCCCTACCCACGAATGAGGGAAGGGTGCAGGGGCTCCAGTGCTGGGCAGATGCTTGGGGCAAGCCTGGCTGTAACCTTGGCCTTCCTTGTCATGCTAGGCCTGGAAAGGCCAAGACATCTTGTGAAATATGTGACCCAAATCTAACCTTCAAAAGTATATTGTAGAATTACAGGTAGGCTAGGGCTTTGATATGCATGTGTGTTTTAATAGTTACTTAATGATGTTTACATCTATATTCCAAAGTGGTAGCCGTGTTAGTCTATTGTAGAAAGACAACAGAGTC
>VOCT01085200.1:0-23700 GCA_007922175.1 Pelusios castaneus
AGCCAGCTCAGGCCCTCCTGGCTATGTGGATTGGCTCAATATCTTGTTGTAGCTGCTTCTAAGATAGTGATTCTCTGGTCAAAGTCAGCAGCTTCTCTTCTTTCCAAGTGTCTGCATTCCTTTTTTTTTATTTCCCCCTTTGGCCCCCCTCTCTCAGTGCTGTCATAGACTCATAGACTTTAAGGTCAGAAGGGACCAGTACAATCATCTAGTCTGACCTCCTGCAAAATGCAGGCCTTAAGACCTCACCCATCCACTCCAGCAATAGGTCACCGACCTATGACTGAGTTATTTACCTCCTTAAATCATGATTTAAGGACTTTAAGATACAGAGAATTCACCGGTAGGTGAGCCATGCCCTGTGCTACAGAGGAAGGCGAAAACCCCCCAGAGCCCAGGCCAATCAGCCCTGGGGGAAAATTCCTTCCCAACCCCAAATATGGTGAACAGTTAAACCCTGAGCACGTGGGCAAGTCTCAACAGCCAGTTACCCAAGAAACAATTCTCTGTAATAGCTCAGAACCCACCCCACATACTCTCCCCTCTTAGGCCACTTGTAAATCCACCACACGTAGCCAAATATCAGTCAATTTCCAAAATAGGCTAATCATACCACCCCCTCCATAAATTTATCAAGCTCAGATTTGAAAGCAGTTATGGTTTTTGCCCCCACAACTCCCCTTGGAAGGTTATTCCAGAACTTTACACCTCTAATGGTTAGAAACCTGCATCTAATTTCAAGCCTAAATTTCTTGATGGATAGTTTATAACCATTTGTTCTGGTGTCCACACTGGTGCTGTACTCAAATAATTCCTCTCCCTCCTTGATGTTAATCCTTCTGATGTATTTATAGAGAGCAATCATATCTCCCCTCAGCCTTCTTTTGGTTAAGCTAAACAAGCCAACCTTCTTGAGTCTCCACTCATAAGGCAAGTTTTCTACACCAGACCATCCTTGTAGCCCTTCTCTGCACCTGTACCAATTTGAATTCATCCTTTTTAAACATCGGGGACCAGAACTGCACACAATATTCCAGATGGGGTCTCACCAGTGCCTTGTACAGCAGCACTAATACCTCCCTGTATCTACTTGAAATACCTCTCCTGATACATCCTAGAACCGCATTAGCTTTTTTCACGGTCACATCACATTGGCGGCTCATAGTCATTCTATGGTCAACCATTACTCCCAGATCCTTCTTCTCCTCAGTCCATTCCAACTGATGCATCCCCAACTTATAGGAAAAATGCTTGTTGTTTGTTCCTCAATGCATGACCTTGCACTTCCCATTATTAAATTTCACCCTGTTCCTGATACTCCAGGTTACAAGGTCATCCAGATCTTTCTGTATGGTATCCCGATCCTTCTCCGTATCGGCAATACCTCCCAACTTGGTGTCATCCACAAACTTTATTAGCACATTCCTGCTTTTTGTGCCAAGGTCAGTAACAAAAAGGTTGAACAAGACTGGTCCCAAGACAGATCCGTGAGGGACTCCACTGGTAACCTCCTGTCATCCCACCTGAGCTAGGCAGTCCAATTTACATTGCTTTTGTCATGCACCTCTCCAGCCTCAGAGATGTAGTCCTGGGGGTTTGATCTACGTAACACATGCATGATGCTGCAGGAAACATGATACCACAGCAATAAGTCGCAGCATTCATAAGGGAGCCTTGCACGGCACATTTTGCATCAAACTACATACTTATATTGGAAAAGTGAAGAGAAAAGTTCCAGATTATAGCCCAGGCATGCACAGATGTGCATCCTGTGACTGTAGTGAATTTATTCCAAGGTGGCTGAAGAGATATGAAATGTTGTTCACATTTCTTCTGCCCATCAGCGATCGCTGTGGTATTCATGGAAGTTGTCATGGGATGGGACCTGCTTCCAACAGTGTGTGTGTTTCTGTGCACTGAGATGCAGATCTCTCTCTCGCTCTTTACAATCTGTGTGTAGACAAGGCAAGTGCTGGTTTCACCTCGGAGGTAGTGAAGGAGAATTCTGGAGGATGAAGAGCAATTTGGAGGGTGGTTTAAGGGTCACCTCAATTAGCTACTGTTGAAACAAAACTCAATGGGCCTCAAACTTGCCCAAAAGACAGCATGTATGTAAAAGAAAGATATTGCAATAGCTAACAGTCAGCAGAAACTGTGAGTTATTCAAGATAAGGATGGAATGTTTCAAATGATGAGTTTCCTCCACCCCGTGTGTCAATCTTATCTTATGGACATGCTGTTTCTATCTGGTTTGTACTAGCTGTACTGACTCTGCTTTCTCTTATAAATACTCTGGAAATCTGCAAGTGATCAGAGCTCACTTAACGGATGGGGATACTCTGTCCGTTAACTGTCTCTCCCTGCGATTGCTTGAAATAAAAGAGGTGTCTTGCTGGAACCTGATCTCACTTGACTAGTAGTTTTTCTTCAACACTACACTGGGGTGAAAGCAGCACTTACTTCAGCTCTACTAAGACTATAAAATGAGATTACTGTCTCGTGTTTGCTAGTGCACTGGGAAAAAAAAACACCACTGCTAATTGGTGTTTCTAAACAAAATCTAAATGGTGAGAAAGGAGACACCCTATTCTTGGCTCTGACTTTATTTTCTGGGAACTTCTCATGGACACGATTGGGGATTAGATCCATGAAGGGACTTAGGTTTTTTTTTAACTCTGAGCATCACTACACCTACTTTTTAGGTGCCTAGAAAATCCCAATAACCTCACTGTGACCCACAAATCCTGATTGAGGCCCCTAGTTTCCCTGTTCAATGAGCAGAGATCTGTGAGTGCCCTAAAATTCAATCCACAAGAGCCAATGTGCTAGGTGTGGAAGCATCTAAACTAGTCACCGGGAGTTGCTAACAATAAGACGTCTCCTATATCCTGCCCTTTTTTGGCAATAAGAACCTAAGTTGGGATTGCTGGGAGGGTGCCTTTTTCTACAAAACAATTCACGGATGGGAACCTATGACCTTAGATGTTTCTTGTGGAAATGTGCTAGGTTCCTGCTTCACTGCACAGAAAGTGGGGGAACAGGCAGGGATGGATGGAGGGTGGTTTTGATTTTGTGTTTTGTCGTTTGTTGCTGCTGCTACCCACTACCTACCTTTTTAGCTCAGTTGCTCACACACTTGGATGTGAAGGACCCAGGTCCAATGTCCTCCTTTTTGCTACAGAGGGAGAAATTATTTGAACTAGGGTTATTCATTATTTAGGCAGCTGCTCTCACCATTCAGCTAAGCTATGGTCTATAGGTGGGATTCTTCAATCTTTCCAGGTGCATCTGGTCCACTTAGTGGAAAATAAGAGTGACTGGAGCTGTGGCACTGGACCCTGGATTCCCACCTCTCAGATCGGCTCCCTAACTGCAGGACTACAGAGTTATTCCCACTCTCTTGCCAATGACGAAGTGTTAATCTCCAGTGGAACACTCAGTGGGCCAGAGAAAAAGAGAGACAGAACAGGTCTCTGTAGACCAGTGACTGGGGCACACCTGAGGACGGAGAGGGGAGAAAGATGCCTGATACAGTCAGTCGGTTCTCATCACTCTCATTGTTTATCCAAAGACAGACGTGGTAGCAACTATCCCTTGATACAAGGATAATGTCCACCAGAGGGAAAAGGAGATGTGAACACTCTGGGAACAGGGCTATGCTGACAGGTGAGATTTCTCTGCTGCTCTGTTGTGTGTAAAGAATACCGCACTTAAAACTGCCACCACTGGCTGAAGCAAAGAAAAGATCGAAATTAAAGTTATTTAAATAAGTCACATTTGGAGCAGTGACAGTGAATCCCAAGGTTAAGATTCACATAACAATAAACAATTATACATTTATAAGGGTTTAATAAATAAAAAGGGAGCTTTCAGTGGTTAGAATCAGGGATCACAAGATGGCGGTTGCAGAGAATCACAGACAGAGAAAACGTAACTGGTGCATTTGACATAATTTGGCCAATAGCAAGGAGGCAGGCTGAGGTGAGAAAAAGGTCACTCCAAACCTGCAGTGCGGGTTCAGGAAAGCATGACCCAGGTTCTCAACTAAGTCCAGCTTTGATTGACATATAAATTTAGCAGCTGTGATAGGTTCATGAGAACAGACCAATCAGAGAAGGCTTATAGAATGGTGGACAGGAATGATAATGTTGAGGAACAAAGTGACCAATCAAAGCAGGACAAACCTGTATACAGGCTGACATGCTTGAGTCTGACAACAGAGTCCTGTGGCACTTTTAAAGACTAACAGATTTATTTATTGCATGAGCTTTCGTGGGAGAAAATCCCACTTCGTCAGACGCTTTGAAGATAGGAAAGTTACAGAGTGGGAGAAAATAAATGCAGGGGAGTGTATGACATAGCATCAGGTCAGGCTGTAACAGCAAATCAAAATAGGTGTTAGGATTCAAAACACTGGGGAACAGCACATAGAGGAGTGGGAGGTCAAATCACTTGTTGTAATGAGAGAAAAATCCATAGTCCCTGTTTAACCCCAAGACAACTGAGTCAAATTTGCATATAAGTTCGAGTTCTGCAGTCTCTCTTTGAAGCTGTGATTTGTTATTCATCTGTTTCAACACAGCTATTAACAAGTTGTCAAGGGAGTGAGCAGGGAGATTGAAGTGTTCCCCTACAGGTTTTGCAGTGTTGCAATTTCTGATGTCAGATTTGTGTCCATTGATTCTTTGGCGCAGAGACTGTCCTGTCTGTCCAATATATAAGGCAGAGGGGCATTTCCGGCACATGATGGCATAAATCACATTGGTGGATGAGCAGGTGAACGAACCCTTGATGGAGTAGGTGGCATGATTAGGCCCTGTGATGGTGTCATCAGTGTAGATATGAGGGCAAAGTTGGCAGCGTGGTCTGCTGCAGGGCTGGAGAAGGAGTTTAGCTGAGAGCGGGTAAAGGAAAACACTGAGAGCTGAAGAAGAGGTAAATGAGTAGGGAGAGAAGAGGGCTAAACTGGTACAGCTGAACAGTGATGGAAGTAGCTGTAAGAGAACAGAAAACACCTGACAGATCAGAAAAAGAAAAATAAGGCAGAGAAGTAAATATGACCTTGGTACAAAAAGTAAATAGAGGAGATGATTAGCCGGGTGCTTGGGATGTCAGGTCAAGGGAGGAAAAGCTTTTCTGACAGCCATGTGTAGTCCCATTTTCTCCTGCCCAGGGGCAGGGTGGGATTTGGGGCAGCCGGGGCCAGGCTCAGTCCTCCTGGTGCTTAGGGTCTAGGTGGGCTAGTCAGTCTGGAGCCAGGGTAGGTTGGAGATGGGACAATCCCCCAAACCACTGCTGGGGAGGTTGGTGCTTGGGAAGCCTGGGTGAGCACCTAAGTTCCCGCTAAGCTGCTTGGCCACACAACTGCTGCCCCACATTAACGCACCACTCACATTCACCCGTGCAGCCCTATTCACGGATCTCTTCTCCCCAGCCCGATCCCCCAGCTGCACTCTCCCCTTCTCTCCAGCCCGATCCCCCAGCCGTGGCTCTCCCCTTCTCTCCAGCCCAACTCCTATGTTTTAAAATTTTAAGTTTATCCCTAGTCATAGCACGAAAGACATTCATGACCACATGGCAAAATACAGGAGACAAAAATTGTGAGGTGTAGATGACGGTAGAGGCTAGATAAGCAGCTTTATTAAAGTTTGAACGAAAAGAAAACATCTGTGCATTTCTTTTGAATTGAGGTACTTAGACATGCTGATGGTTCCATTGCCAAAAAACTGTTGCCCATGTGGCACCATGCCTCACAAATTGCCGCTCAACAAATACCATAACTTGCTCAGCTGCATCATCAGTTTAGAGGGAACATTGGTGGGGGACGGTGTGGACTTGTTACAGGACAGTAAGTCAATGCTGTAAGAACATAGAACATGGGTGTAAAATTTACAGCCCGCACGCTAGATCTGGCCCACGGGCATGTCAAATCCAGCCCGCAGAGCCGTGCTGCTATCCCCCTGTTGCTGCCCTGCCTTCGGCAGCAAGCTGAAGGCAGGGGCAGAGCGGGAGCATGGAGCCTGGCCTCTTGGCCAGCCCGCCCCTAGTGCACAGGACAGATTGTTGGTAGGGTGACTCTGGACGGAGACAGTGCTGGGAGGGGGACCAGGGCCAGAAAGCCCTCCTCTCTCAGCTGCAGAGCAGGCAGCATTCCTGCCTACCCTGCCCCTAGTTGGCTGCCCTGCCCCAGGGGTTGGAGAGCAGCTGAAGATTTCTGGGGGCAGGGCCCAGGAGTGGGCCTATTCAGCAATTCCAGCCGCTTCACGTCCAGCCCCCCACCAGTTTTGAACAGTCCCTCTCCAGGGCCTGGGGGTGAGTGGTCTCTATTCAGCACTAGGAG
Organism: Pelusios castaneus; assembly: GCA_007922175.1. Lineage (NCBI taxonomy): Eukaryota > Metazoa > Chordata > Testudines > Pelomedusidae > Pelusios > Pelusios castaneus. The sequence continues at coordinate 6,341 of VOCT01085200.1, forward strand.
TGAAGTGGCCCAAACTACACTGAACAGTCCCAGCACTCATCCCAGCCATGGTTTTGGGAGTAAATTGTGAAATAATTAAGGCAGCTATCCCATACTGGCCCAGCAACAAGCACTATGTTTTTTGGGGGAAATGGGCAGCTGGATCATTTTGTTTTCCAGACACTCCCAGTGGACAATGGGATGTAGCGTTATGGGCAGCAACAGGACTTAAATTACCAGTTGGGGGTACCTGCCCCATAGGAAAATCACTGTGGGCCTAACCATCTATAGCAGTGTTTCTCACCTGCGTTCTGTGGAACACTGATGCTCCTCAGACATAGTGTAGTTGCTCTGTGACCCACCCTGACTCCTCCCCATCGGCGGGGGTGAGGGGGTGGGGGGTGGACGGGGTTGCTGAGTGGGGAGCGAGGAGGAGCAATTTCATGCCCCAGCTGCAGCAAAGCTTCTAGATATGCTGCAGCAGATGTTTGATGCACACCTGGAGGCTTTGCTGTGACTGGGGCATTTATCTCCTGCCACTGTTACCAGCTTTTTTGAGAATCTTTTCATCAGTGTTCTGCGTAAAGTCATTAATACCTTTAGGTGTTCCCCAGTCCACTAAAGGTTGAGAAACACTAAGCTGTAGGAATCTGGGGACAGACTGAGCAGATGCAAGCTGTGAGTTAAGGTGCACTGGTTGGTGACTCATTATTAACCAAAGGCTTTGTGCATGTGCCCTTTGTCGTTAGCTCCGGGGTAGTCAATTATTTTTTTTAATCAGGGTCCAGATTTTTTGGTCAAGGTAAAGCTAAGGTCTAGCCCAGGGGCAGAGCAGAGCACAGAGCCAGGCCTCTGGATCTAGGCTCCACTCCTCCAGCGCCGGCAAGGTGGGAGCATTCTCTCAGCACTCCTAACCAGCTGGTGCTGAGTGGGGCCAGATTATTGCAGGGGATTTAGGAGCTTGAGCCTGGGTCCCCCTTTTTGGCCAGGTCCTGAGGTTTAAGCCGCTGTGGTAATCCAGCCCTGGGTAAGGGAGATAGTTGCATATAAAGCCCTTAGTGTAAGGACATCTAGTCATCCCAATTGCCTGTCACACCAGCTCACCATGTGGGCCTCTGGCAAAAGACAACAACTCACCAATTTCCCCGGTTGTTGTGAGGGGTTTGTACTGGAAACAATTTTACAACTCTCTTACGTCCAGACTATTGTGGTCCCAATCTGCTGGGCCATTAGCATCTCCACAAGGCCCTCTAGACCAGATCCTAGCCTGTGTTTGATTGTGAAATCAGACCATGGCAATGGCACACTGTGGGTCTCTGGTGTGCGGAGACTAAGCCTGAATTTGTACCCTCCCAGCATAGGGCAAGAGGGGTCCACAGCTTCCACCAGATGGCACCATACTGTCCCTGACAGATGTTCCCCTGTGCCAGTTTCTGTCTCCCCTGTTTGTGTGGCCACCCCTCCCAGGCTGCTCATGGGAATGGTCCTTTTCTTTCAGCTTCTTTTGTGCCATGGCCCTGCCTAGGGAGGAGGCCCCTTAACTATTGTTCCAGCCCTGGCTCGGCGTAGGGTGGACAATGCCCAGGAGTGCAAGACCAATATGGCTTGTTTTTCACAAAGGGCATGAGTCACACACCAATACCTGTGACTATGAGTCACATACCTGCAGCCCAAGACTCTGCCCTGATTTGCCCACAGTTTTCCCTGCCCTCTCTCCGCCCCTGTAATTCAGGGAGCCTATCAGAGTTACTGGCGGGAAGCTGCCTGAGTTTGCCTTTAAAACCAGATATTTTTGGGGCCAGACCCCAGAATAGGTTCCTGCACTGCCTCCTGGCCTGATCACCCCGGGGTCTTTTGGGGACCTTTCTCCACTCCCGGCTATTTAATTGAGCGTATCCCTGTTTTAAACCCCCCTCCCACGAACACCGAATCTTCTCCTGGAGATCTCCTGAACCACAAGCTACAAACTACGAGAACCGAGTCCTCTCTGCACTCATCTATGCTGCTGCTGCTTCAGTTTCTGTCCTTGCTGCTCTCCTGGGGATTGGTAAGATTCCTCCCTCTCAGATTCTCTCTAAATTTACCTTGGGGTCTGTAACAGAGACCCCCTCCTGCTCCGTGGTTCCTTTCCACCGCAACAGCATAAGCCGTGCCGCTGCTAAGCCATCTGCCTCTGGGGACTTGCCCAGAGCCCCCTGCTCCCAGCGTTCCAACCTCACACTGTGCTTAGTTTTGTTAGTGTGTTACCTTAGCTGTGTTAAGTTTTCTTATACTCGTTACTTTAGCTGTGTTAAGTGTATTATACTGGTTGCCTTAGTTGTGTTAAGTTTCATTGTAAGTTGTTACTAAGTTTCACCGTTGCAAGTCAGCTGCTGCTGAATTGCTGCTGCTTAGCAAGTCGGCTGCTGCTAAATTGTTGCTGATTAGTGTGTTAAGTTTTAACATTGTAAGTTTTACCATTAATTTGCTGTCAGTTTTTTTCTCCTTAGTTTTATCTTTGTTAAATTACGTTTTTATTATTGTGTCCTGTTATAGCTTTGTTAAGATCCTTTCCACGCCTCCCCTAACCCACTCTCTGCTCCATTGCCCCTCTGCCATCCCTCTGCAGCCCCTCTGCCGCTTCCCCTAACCCACTCTCTGCTCCATTGCACCTCTGCCGCCCCCGAATCCGCTCTCTGCTCTGTTGCCCCTCTGCCGCCCCTCTGCCGTTTTTCCCCGGCTCCTCGAACCTGCTCTCTGCTAGCCGTCGCTCTCTGTTGCTGCCCCCCGAAATCCCTGTCTGGTCTTCCCCTCAACCCCCCTCCCAGATCCACCCTATACCCCCTCTTTACCTCCATTCCCTTGCCCAGTTTCCCCACGCACTATCTCCACGTGTTACCACCCTGCCCCCACCTTCTAAGTGTACGTCCCTAGTCTGTTCACTCCCTCCACGTTACCCTGCCCCCACCTTCTGAGTGTGCTTACCTGGTCTGTTCCCCTGCTCACCTCTGCTTCAAGCACGCTCCAGCCCATCTTCAGTGCCTCCACACCTGGCCTGCAGACTGACTACTACAGGTCTCCCCCTGCAGGGCTTCAAGGCTTACTGCAGCCTCTGCTACTGCAGCCTCTGCTGTTGTGTCTTTCCTTACCCCTCTGCTACTGCCTGCCCATACTCCCTGGCCATTTCCCTTAAACTCACTCTCTCATTGATACAGTTGCCTTGTATGTTTATGCTTGTAAAAAACCCCATTGGTTTATATTAATTTACATTGGTTTACATTAATTTACATTGGTTTACATCGATTCCCACTGTGACACTATACTGTTCAATAGAGAGACCCATCTCCCAGTACCCCCTATACACCTCACTGCCCCATTCCATTTGCCCTTGTACACTCCCAATAAAAAACACTTATTAATTCACACCTCGCTACTGTGTGTGTGTGTGTGTGGCAGCTGCTCCCCAAGATCCTCTACCTGCTGGCAGGGACACATATTACTCTCACACGGAGGACTTTCTACAGCTCATTGCCCCCCACCCAAACTTACCTGGAGGAGAGGCAGCTATTCACATATGCAGGCTGAGCAGTTGCTGGATCCTGATTAGGGAAGGGGGGGACAGCAGCCCCGAAGGGTTTATAAGCTGCCCCAGAAGACCAAAGAGAGACAGGAGGAGGAGGGATAAGCAAGGTTTGGCTACGCTCCTTGACAAGCCTCACAGACTGCTAGATCTGATGGACTGGAAGGCGGCAGGATTGTTGTGAACTCGTAAATAAACTACAGTTGACTGCAGACCGAAGGGTCTCTGTGTCCATTGTACATGGCACATCAGAGGGGGACTGAAGAGGGAGCAGTGGTGAACCAACTCATTACACTCATGCTTGCAATTCCCCTGTTTATGAATCTGAGACATACACAGTGTACAACTCGGACTAATGAATAGCTGCACCACCCCCGCCTGCAATCTTGGCTGCCTTATGTGAATCTTTGCTGAAATAGCTCCCATCTGGGCTTCTCACAAACAGCTTTCCAGTCACACCGAGTGTCAGTGTGGAACTCCACCCTGCCAGCCACACCTGGGTTACACTCTGGCTCTCAGCAGCCTGGCTTATACTGCAAAGAGACGCCAGCACATCCCCAGTCTTAGGCTATGTACACACGATCAGATTAAAGCGCAACAAGGCAATCGCGCTACAAAACTCACGTGACCTTTATTGCGGGACAACGCGTACACACGTTGCTCCCTGCAACGCAACAAAATTACACGCATTATCGCGGTTGAGCGCAATGACTTCTGGGCACCTATCCCATCGTTCCATTTTCCCCTAAGTTGGCGCTATGAATCATGGGATGAAGGAAAGGAACGCAAAGCGCCATGGGTAAAGTGTCAGTTTCCCATGGTGCTTTGTGTTCCCCTAGCGTCTTCGTCGTTTCCAATAGCAACTCGCGCCTATTTTCAACATTGCAGTGACGCAACGCACCACTTGCAATCAATCGCAACAGCGACAGCATGGATCCTGCTATGATCTCCATTGTCGCCTTCAACATTCTGAATACATCTCGGCTTGTTGCTCAGTACGCAATGAGCTCCGAGTCAGACGAGGACACCGAGGAGCAGGGGCTGATCGATGCCATGCAGAGCAACAGCACCGCGTTGCTCAGCTCCTTCACCGATCATCTGCACACGGTGCAACGCCGTTTCTGGTCGCGAGAGACGAGCACCGAGTGGTGGGATCGCATTGTTATGCAGCTCTGGGATGACGAGCAGTGGGTACAGAACTTTCGAATGCGGAAAGCAACCTTTCTGGAACTGTGCTCAGAGTTGGCCCCTGCCCTGCGACGGAAAGACACCAACATGAGGTCAGCCCTAACCGTGGAGAAGCGTGTAGCGATTGCTGTATGGAAGATGGCGACTCCCGACTGCTATCGGTCCGTTGCAAACCAGTTTGGAGTCGGGAGGACCACCGTCGGATTAGCCCTCTCACAAGTGTGCCAAGCCATCAATCGCATCCTGCTACGGAGGACAGTGACATTGGGCAATGTTCGAGAGATTGTGGACGGCTTTGCTGCCATGGGATTCCCTAACTGCGGGGGAGCCATAGACGGCACACACATCCCTATTTTGGCTCCAGACCATCTCGCGACGGAGTACATAAACAGGAAGGGCTACTTCTCCATGGTGCTGCAAGCACTCGTGGATCACAAGGGGCGTTTCACGGACATCAATGCTGGGTGGTCGGGAAAGGTGCATGATGCCCGCATTTTCAGGAACACTGGTCTGTACCGGAAGCTGCAAGGGGGCACCTTTTTCCCTGATCAAAAAATAACAGTGGGGGAGGTGGAGATGCCCATAGTCATCCTCGGAGACCCAGCATACCCACTGATGCCATGGCTCATGAAACCCTACACCGGGAACCTTGATCGCAGCAAGGAGCGGTTCAATTACCGATTGAGCCGCTGCAGAATGACTGTGGAGTGTGCCTTCGGCCGTTTAAAAGGGCGCTGGCGCTGTTTGTATGGGAGGCTGGACTTGGCGGAGGACCAGATCCCTGCCGTGATTGCGTCATGTTGTGTCCTCCATAACATTTGTGAAAGTAGGGGAGAAAAGTTTTCCCCTACGTGGGCTACGGAGGCACAGCGCCTCGAGGAAGCATACGAGCAGCCAGCCACTAGGAGTATTAGGGTGGCACAAGGAGAAGCTGCTCGCATAAGGGAGGCACTCAGGGAGCATTTCAATGATGCCCTTCCCTAGTTAAGTTCCATGACGCAACAGGTGCACCTTAGGATCATTTCAATAATGTGTATAAATAAATGCATTCTTCAAAGTATTTGTTACCGTTTTTATTAAAACCTAAAAGGTGGGGGTGGGGTTACAGGTTGGTGTAGCTCCGGGTCTCATAAAAGTAGCTGGGGGGGGGGACTGGATGTTTCCCGTACCCGGGGGAAGGGTGGCCTTCAAAGAAATGCTTTGAGGGACTGCGGAGAGTGGGAGGCAGACACGGCAGAACTGTCTGGAGTGGAGCCCGGACATTTATCGCCTGGGATTGCAAAGCAATCATGCTCTTGAGCAGTTCTGTTTGCTCCTTCATGACGCTTATCAGTTCGTCCCTGTGTTTCTGCCTCCTCTGCTGGGATTCCTCTCTCCAGGCTCTATTCTCCCTTGCGGAATCCTGTGTTGCTTTCAGCAGCTCGTTAAACATATCCTCCCTGTTTCTTCGAGCACGCCGCCGAATGTTTCTCATTCGGTCAGCTGGTGTAGACACTGGCCTTGTGAAGCTCAATTCTAATACAAAAATAACAATATAGACATTGTTAACACATAGCATAGATAGCCAATGTAACCTTCCAGTAGCACATTCCACTGGAAGGTACAGGGCGGTCAACACACTACGCTGCGCTGAAGCAGACAAGGTACATTGTAATAGACGGCTTACCGGGGGCTAAGAATCGGAAGAGGGCACACAGATGGAACCCAATATCCCTCTCCTCAGAGTGCCCCTTCCATCTAGAATACATCTCCTACATGCCGCCGGTAGCAGGCCGGGACCGTATGCTGCTGCACTGTGTGCTGCCATGGTTCCCAGGGCTGTGCTTTGCAGCTGGAGAGGCAGAGTGTCCGTCTTTGGGAGCGCAGACACAAACGCTCTCCCATCTAACCTGAGTATTAGGCTCTGGAGGTACATCGAGGAAACCTTTTCTGACTTAAATGCAGATGATTATTTTACAATCACTGCTTGTATTGATGCCCTGCTAATGAATGCAGAGTAAATAGCGTGCACAGCGGGGACCCGCAAGCACCCCCACCCCAGACAATGATATTTTAGCAAGAGCAGAGCTGAATGAAGGAGAAACTTACCTGAACCCCCTCTGCCGCCTCAGAGGACACGCTGCAGTTCAAGCCTTGGGTGGACGTCTCAGCGGGGCTGCTGAAGAGCTCCTGGCTACACGCGGTTGCGCTTTCCTCCGTGTCATCCTCCATCTCCTCCTCCTCCTCCTCCTCCTCAACAACGTCCTCATCCTGCTCGGCTCTGGCAATCACCGGACGAGGAGGGGCTGAAGTGTCCACGGGACTTTTGGCAGTGGTTGTGGGGTCCCCACTGAGGATGGCTTCTATTTCCTTATAGTACCTGCATGTTGCAGGCGCTGATCCGGAACGGCGGTTTCCCTCCTTCGCTCGGTGATAGGTAATTCTGAGCTCCTTCACCTTTGATCTGCACTGCACTGTGTCTCTATCATGCCCTCTCTCTGACATGGCCCGAGAAATTATGCCAAATGTGTCATAATTCCTCCTGCTGCCGCGTAGCTGCGCCTGCACAGCGGACTCTCCCCAGATGCTGATCAGGTCCAGCACCTCTGCCGTGCTCCAAAGGGGTGCGCGTCTTCCACGGCGGGCCGCCATTGCTACTGATGATCGGAGCACAAACACACTCCACGAGGAAGAGAGCAGGAAGTGAAACAGACTTGAAATTTGAAAATCCCGGGACTAAGTTCGGGGCAGGGCGGGGACAGTTTCGTCACGGCCACAGAGCGGGTGGGGGGAAGACCAGAGAGGACGACTTGGGAATGCTGGGACAGTTCCGGACTCCAGTCAATGCGCGGTAAGCGTACACACGAGCTCAAACGCGCAATATATGATCCGCAACAGCTGTTACCACTGTCGTCAGAGTGGTTGTTGGATTGCGCGACAACAAGGCACTTATCGCGCAAGAGCCTTGTTGCACGTGTGTACGCCGTTGTTGCTATCGCGCGGTAATGAGCTTTAATGCGCGATAAACTGATCGTGTGTACAAGGCCTTAGATTTTGCCCCAGAAACATGTCCTGCACTTCGCAGCCTTCTTCTGAACACTATGAATTGTACTAAATCAGTTATTCCTTTGAAAGTCTACCGTGCACACACCCTGGCACCCCAAGTGGAGTTGCCTAAACACTGCAATTTAAACACTGGATCAGGTAAAACAATAAAACAAGTTTATTAACTACAGAGAGGGAGATTTTAAAGGAGTCCAGGAAATGAGGCATAGAAGTTGGAAATTGCTCTAAAGAAAATAAAGATAAAACATGTTCTAGTGCCTGACTTAACAAATTATTGCAAGCAAAGTTTCTCACCACAAACTTTCAGCAGTCTTCCTGATCAAATGGTGTACATCAGGACCCTTTCTTCAAACAAAAACTTCCTTTCTCTCTACAGAAGCAGTGAATGTGATGGGGAAGTCTGGAGGCAGGGGGTAATTTTTAGCAAACCTCAGTTATACCACACACACAAACCAATAAATGACAAAACGTTTCCATCTATAATCAAAAATAATCATCTATAATCAGCAAGTCGAAGAATGAAAAATGGAGCTGGAAAACATATTAGAGTCTCACCTTAATGTGTTTAAAATGTTGTAAAATCAGTGCAGGCAGGGCTGCTTTAAAAATACTTAATTGGTAAATTTTGAAATGTGATGTTGACATTTTGCATTTTTCAGAGTTATAAAGAGACTTGGCAGAATTCTATTTTTTTTAATGAATCCTTTCCATGGACAGAATTCATGTTTATTTCCAAGCATTATTTTAGATTTTTTTAATTTCAATTTTCAGTCATGGAAAATTGGGGGGGGGCATCAAACATTAACTATGCAATGACAACAAATGTTTTAGAAATGTCAAGCTATATAACTATTCAAATACAATGTATTAACATCACATGTCAAAATAGAAAAAAAATCAATAACCTTAAATCAAATCTTAAGTTCTCGAGCAGAATTTTTCTTACTTTGCCTATCCGTAAATTTCTATTCCATGAGTTTATATGTACGGTGAATTTGACATTTGCTAATAAATATCCAGTCTTTCCGAGCATAGTTATAAAGCTTTTTTTTTTTTTTTATTCTCAACCTCCACTGCCATTAAATACTGCCTGACCTCCACCTATGCCATCTCACAACTGTAAATGGATAAAACTAAAAAAAGGATGCAAGTAAAAAAAATGCTTGAAACACTTAATTTTGCACATCAAAATTTCACTTGATAATCCACTAAAAAAGTCTATACGTAAATTCCAAAGTTCTGCACCAAGGTTCTGAACAAATAAAATAAAACAAACTCCATGAAGCTTCATTTGAGAAACAATTCACTCTAGTTGGCACCACGACCCCTTTTGTCGGTGGGAAGTTGACCGCTGGCCAGTTTTTCTGTATCGTGGAAATGGCAAACAGTGGGTCAGAGTGGATCTGGAAAAGCGGAGAAGGTTGCAATGCCGTTGGGGCTGCTGTATGGTGAACTATTGTTTGGGGGCATCGGAAGCGGGGGGGGTTGTCAGTGGTAGCAATCTGCGTTCTGCAGCCCCCTCGCCTCCCATGGCGTCCTTCATCTTTTGCTTGTACTGGCGCGTGAAGAAGCCAACCTGGCAGGAGACAGAGGAAGCAGACTGTGAGAGAGACACAGACAGACAGACAGGCTCACAGCAGAGGAGGGAACTGGCAGGGTGCGGGAGCCTCCAAAGGAAAGACCCTTGCCCATCCCACCATCCAGCTGGAAACGTGCCAAGTCCTGCCGCCTTGGTGAGAGGCTGTAGGAGAGGGGTCCAAGCCCTGCACCCCTCACCTTGTAGAGGGCTGCGATGATGAGAACCAGCAGGACCAGGCCCCCCAGGCTGCTCCCCACGATGATGGGCAGGTAGTTATAGACCTCATAGCTCTCCACCACCGTTTCCACCTGGTGGAGAAAAGCCGTTAGACGGGGACCCAGGAGTCCTGGCACCATCCACCCATCCCTGCTCTCACCCACTAAACTCCACTTCCTCCCAGAGCTGAGACAGAACCAGGACTCCCAGATCCCAGCACTAATCACTAACCAAGGTGCTCTCTATTCCACGCACGGTCACTCTGTTACCTGGCGCTGGATGAATCCAGCCTTCTGGAAGTATTTCGTCTCCTCATATCCAATCTGGGCCTCACTCACCAGAGTCACTTTCTGCTGCTGAGTCTGGAACAGAAATTAACCATCACCAATCAGAAACAGCCCTGAGTGTCATCCCAGAGGAGGCCAGAGCAATTTTCAGGCCATTTAGACAGGGATTTGCCACCCAGTTCTGAGATGCAGCCACCTCTGGGGAAGGGTGTGGTGGCTGTTCAGCCAGGGGATTCCTCACCCACTGCAGGAAGGGAGGCAGCTCTCATACCTGAGAGACCCACTGGAAGCTGACCTTCCCTTCGATTGTGAACTCCAGCGGCTGCTGCATTTCCAGAGACGTGATTGTGCACCGGATCTTCTTACAGGTGGCAACGGAGCAATCCTGGGGGTGGAAGGATATTGCTGGGTGAGACTGAGGATGTGGACGAGCTCAGCATGGCCAGGAGTGTCTGAGTCTTCTGTAGCAGGGGTCCCTCCTCCAGCCCAGCCCCCAATTGCTGTCTGTGTTAGCACCAAAGGGAAACGGCTGCTGGGACATGCACAGACTGTACTCGTGACGGGATGCACATCTGTGCAGCCCTTGGGCGTAACCTGTATAACTTTTCTGTTCAGTTTTGCAGTATAATTGTGTTATTTGATGCCAATTACGCTATACCAGGTTCCTCTGTGAATGCTCAGAACATGTGCCATGTGATTACCAGGGTGCCATGTTCCCTGCTGCGACATGTATGTATAGATGTGAAGCATATTACAGGGTTTAGACTCTCAGGGCTGTCTCTAGCACAATGGCTGAAGATTTACACATCAAAGGGAATGCTAATGCCCTCCCCTGCTCAGGTAGGAGTGAAGAGAACAGGACAGTGAGGGGGAGGGGCTGTCAACAGTTTGTAAAAACAAAGACACAAAGACTGGGGAGAAGGGAGAAGCTGCAGGCTTTCAGCCTGAGAAGACACCATCTTGTAACCAACTTCAAGCAAGATCGGGGCCCTGCCTGGGAACAGGCAGAGAATGGCTGTAAAACATCAAACAGCCGAACACCATGCGCATAATCTTGGACTCTGAGGTCAGTTTAGGTGGAGATGTTAGGGTAGCATGCGGTTTATACCTTTTATTTGATAGTGGTCACTCCTGACTCATTTATAGTATGGTTCTGCCTTGATTGGCCATGTTCTCACTTGAAATCAGACTCTGATCAATAAACTAGTAGTTGTTTTACCTAAAGCTGTGTGGTCTTTAGAGGGTGTGGATGTGGGAGGCTGGGCACAATCCACTTCTTTGTTAAGTGGACGGACTTAAGACTAAGGTGATTGGGAGTGGGTCCCAATCCCTGTAAGGCAGTGGCTCCCAGGGTAGTGTCTGGGGCTGGGTGTGCTTGCTTGGGGACCAACGCCTGTGTGGCTAGTGGATTTACACCCACTGCCTGAGACCAATTACACGCTGGTGTGGACTGACTCAGGAGTGAGTGGTCACCCAGCAGAGTGGAGTGAATTGGGGTTCAGGAGTGGGGTTCAAGTGGTCACAGCAGCACACCAGACTGGATTTGGGGAGCAGCCTGTCACAACTCACCAGCAGGGGACGCTCACTCATCTGCTTCACAAAGTCCTTGGAACCAGGTGTTCCTGTCTCAGTCACACACTGAGTCACCGCTGGCTGGGAGGGCAGAGAGACGGGGCGTTAACAGGGGTGGGAAGGGGATCGGGGATCTTTCCCCTCTAGGGAGCGCTGACTTCAATCCAGTTCCTGGGCAGGAAACTGGCTCGCTCAGAGGCTGGGGAAGGGGACCTGGGGTCTTTCCTCTTGGGGCAGCCTGACCCAGCAGGGGGCGCTGTCGGACACAGCGAACTTCTCTAGGCCAGCATTTCCCAAACTGTTCCGTGGAACACTGGTGTTCTGCGTGATGTGAATAGGTGTTCCGTGAAAAAATTTCAATGCTAGTGATGTTTTTCTTTCTAAAATATTAAATATGAAATTATGTGTGTAACAAGAATACTAAGGTATTTGAATAGTAGATGATTTTCCTTCGTTCTTCCCTCTTTATTATATTTTTGTTCCTTGTAAAATAAAAGACATCCCCCAAAAATCTAACTCTTTAAAATGAATTTTTGAGCAATCTGTGCAGCATTTCTTTTGTTATGAGTGCATGACCACCCCCACGCCCGGACCAGCATGTATGTTTTCCATCAATATATTACAAGCCCAAAAGTCTTCCGTGGCAAAATTAGTTTGGAAAATGCTGTTCTAGGCCCATCATGCACGCACACACGCACACAGACACGGACAGGCAGGTACCTTGGAGGGGACGACCTCAGAGGCATCCCACACCTGGACCCCGTTCAGCTCCACGGGGAACTGAAATGTGACCGAGACAGGGATACGTCGCTGCCGCAGGTTACTGACCTGAAAGACACAGACCCTGCGTAGAGCACTGCAAGAAGGGAACCCAGGGGTCCTGGCTCCCTTCCCGTCCTCGCTCTAACACACAAGATCCCACTCAGGCACATTCACTCCCTCCCCCACTCTGAGCCTCCCCCCCCCCCCCCTTTCGCCCTCACCTCATACCGATGGGTCACTGTCACACTGGCCTCCGCCTCCTTGGTGAAGAAGTTGACATATTTGGTCGATTCCTCAAGGCTGGGGGAGGAAAAGAATGGCAGGAGTGAGAGAGATGGGAGTTTGACGGATGAGGCTCGGGAGGGCGAGGGGTGTCAAGTCCAGATGGGGTCACTGCTGCAAGGAGGGGATCAGCAGGGGGTGCTGTCCCCTCACAATCAGAGCTGACCCTGATGCCCCCATGTGGCATTAGGGGGCCCTGAGCTGCAGGCAGTGGGGAGGGGGACTCAGCAGGGGGTGCAGCCCCCTGGCTCTGCACTGATCTACCTGGTGAGGATGATAAAGATGCCGTACTTGACGGGAATCTCTTCCCGGTGAATCATGCGCTCGGTGATGGGGCCGCCATTCTCACTGGGAGGGAGGGAGGGGCAGCAAAGCAGAGAGAGATGTGAGCAGACACATCTAGTTAATTGTGCAGGGAACATGCACAATGACAGGGCAATGCCTTGGGCCCACATTGCACACTCCTCCTCCCGCTATCCCCCACCCCTCAGCTCTGCACAGTCCCCTCACCTGCTGGCATTGGCCGTGATCTGCAGTCTGTCCCCCAGGTTGGCCTTGGCAGAGACATCAAAGGTAGCTATGAAGATGGCCTGTTAAACACACACAGAATGAGAGACCTGCTGAGCTCAGGGCCTGGGGAACTGCCAGAGACTGCAGCGGTGGGGCTGGCACAGGGATCGGTTGGAGACTGTTCTATAAACTGGGATGGAATAAATGGGCCCAAAGCATCAACACTGCGAACACAACCTTCCCCCTCCAGCATTAATCAACGATAACCTGATTTGGACGCCAGCAACCTGGACTGACTTCATGCCATGGCCACACCTCATTAAACACACTGTTATTGCAGAGACAGTGAAGAAATCAACTAAAGCCTTTGTAATGTTCAATAAGGCGTCTGTCTTCACCTCTCCCCTTTGCCTCTTGCTGAAGAGCATTTGTTATTTTCTGCCTGCTTATTTCAGGCAGGGCCGTCCTTGGGGGAGGGGCAAATGGGGCGATCACCCTGGGCCCCACGGGTACGTGGACCCCGCGCTGTCCTGCTCCCAGCAGCCCCTCCTCCCACAGCCGCCCCACTGCCTTTAGCAGTGAGCCGAAGGCAGTGGGGCGGGGCAGGCCGGGAGGGCTATTCCCGGCCCCTGGGCTGGCCCTCCCTGCCCCCAGGGCAGAGCAAGCAGGCCCAGAGATGGAGCACATGGGGCCCGGCCTTTGGGCTGGCTTGCCCCAAACGGCTGGCTCCTCCCTGCAGGGGGCCTCGGCCTCCAGATTCGAGGCCAGAGCCGACTCCGTCCCCTTCAGGCGGCCCCCTGGCCCAGGGCTCGAGCCAGCTCCCCCCGCAACAGGCAGCCTTGGCCGCCGGAGCCAGCTCCCTGCACTGGCAGACTTGGCCTCCCGGCGCAGGGCTGGCTCCCTGGGAGGCGGAGTGGGCCAGTCGGCCCGCCACTCTTCTCTCCAGCATGGGGGTGGTGGGGGCCCCGCTTTGGCCTATTATCCCTGGGCCCCGCTTCCCCCATGGGATGGCCCTGATTTCAGGAAAGGGAAGTAGGGACAGAAGGTCACATAGATGGGTTAGAGGGAAACTGTTGCAGTGTTAGAAATGGACAGTGTGGGTGGCAGAAAGAGAGAGAACATCAAAGAATCTTGGAGTTGAAGCAACTGGAGAGGAAAGAGGAAGAGGAAGCACATCTGCAGGCTCTGACTGGAACTGAAAACCCAAGAAGCAGAGACCGAGAAAATAGCCATGGAGGAGAAGAAAAGCTGGTGAAAGCGCTGACTGGACTTGCTAGAAAACCAGATTTAATAACCCTCCTACACCACTGTGTCCTACTTCTCCAAAAGTCCGCAAGCAGGAACAATTCTGTCCTGCATACAGAACCAGACAATGCTCTTTGAGAGGTTGCGTGTGTTTCCTCAGATTCCTGATGACAAGAGAATCCCCATTTTGGTTTCCACGTTAACTGGCAATGCTCTGTATATGTTCCGTGAAATGCCAACTGAGGATGCCTTAGATTACTGTACATTCAAAGACATAGTTTTGAAATTATTTCAGTTTACCCTTTGAATCATATGGAGTGAAATGAAGACATATTCAGAGGGGTCCTAATATGAGTAAGGTGGAATCATAGAATCAGAGGCTATGTCTACACTTGAAAACTTAAGTCGACGTGGCCCCATTTCAACCTTATTAAGTCGACTTAACATTTTAAATCAACTTAATAAACTCAACCAAGGCACAAATCCCCATCACCACTGGCTTAAATCGACTTAATAAAGTGAATTTAAGAGCTAGTTCAAATTAAAACTAGGTGTTGTTAATTCGAACTAACTTTTCTTTCATTCGACTTAGGGAGCAACTTAAGTTGAATTAAGGGGTTCTATAAGTATATCTGCAACAAGAAAAGGATCAAAGGTGGTGTAGGTTGCTTACTGAATGGGGCAGACATCCTCGTGGTGGATGATGCGGAAAAGGCTGAAGTACTCAATGCTTTTTTTACTTCAGTCTTCACAGGGAGGGCCAGCTCCCAGGCTACTACACGGGGTAACGGGGAATGGAGAGGAGAGCAGCCCTCGGTGATGGAAAGTCAGATTAGGGAACACTTAAAGAAATTGGATGTGCACAAGTCCATGGGGGATGGATGAACTGCATCCAAGGGTGCTGAGGGAGTTGGCTGAAGTGATTGCAGAGCCACTGGCCATTATCTTTGAGAACTCGTGGTGAATGGGGGAGGTCCCGGAGGATTGGAAAAAGGCAAATATACTACCTCTCTTCAAGAAAGGAAAAAAGGAGGATCCGGGGAACTACAGACCAGTCAGCCTCACCTCAATCCCTGGGAAAATCATGGAGCAGGTCCTCAAAGAATCCATCCTGAAACACTTGGAGGAAAATGGAGTGATCAGGAACAGTCAACATGGATTCACCAAGGGCAAATCGTGCCTGACCAACCTGATTTCCTTCTATGATGAGATGACTGGATTTGTGGATGCGGGAAGAGCCGTTGATGTGGTATACCTTGACTTTAGCAAGGGTTTTGATACGGTTTCCCACAGCATTCTCGTCGGCAAGTTAAGGAAGTATGGGTTGGACGAGTGGACCGTAAGGTGGATTGAAAACTGGCTAGATCAATGGGCTCAGTGGGTAGGAATCAATGGCTCGATGTCTGCTTGGCAACCGGTAACGAGTGGAGTACCCCAGGGGTCAGTCCTGGGGCCGGTTCTATTCAACATCTTCATTAAAGATCTTGATAATGGAATAGACTGCGTGCTTAGTAAGTTCGCGGATGACACCAAGTTGGGGGGAATGGTAGATACTCTGGAGGGCAGGGACAGGATCCAGGGAGACTTGGACAAATTGGAACACTGGGCCGAAAGAAACCTCATAAAGTTCAACAAAGACAAGTGCAAAGTCCTGCACTTAGGACGGAAAAATCCCATGCACTGCTACAGGCTGGGGACCGATCGGCTAAGTAGCAGCGCTGTAGAAAAGGATCTGGGGGTTATGGTGGATGGGAAGATGAATATGAGCCAACAGTGTGCCCTTGTTGCCGAAAAGGCCAATGGCATATTAGGCTGCATCAGTAGGAGGATTGCCAGCAGATCGAGGGATGTAATAATTCCCCTCTATTCGACACTGGTCAGGCCGCATCTGGAATACTGTGTCCAGTTTTGGGCTCCCCACTACAGAAAGGATGAGGACAAATTAGAAAGAGTCCAGTGACGGGCAACAAAAATGATTAGGGGGGTGGGACACATGACTTATGAGGAGAGACTGAAGGAACTAGGCTTATTTAGTCTACAGAAGAGAAGACTGAGGGGAGATTTGATAGCAACCTTCAACTACTTGAAAGGGTGCTCCAAAAAAGAGGGAGGTAGGCTGTTCTTGATGGTAACAGAGGACAGAACAAGGAGCAATGGTTTCAAATTACAGCTGGGGAGGTCAAGGTTGGATATTAGGAAATACTTTCTCACTGGGAGGGTGGTGAAGCATTGGAATGGGTTACCTAGGGAGGTGGTAGAATCTCCATCTTTGGAGATATTTAAGGCCCGGTTAGACAAAACCCTGGCTGGGGTGATTTAGTGGGAGTGGTCCTGCTTTTTAGCAGGAGGTTGGACTAGATGACCTCGTGAGGTCCCTTCCATCCCTATTATTCTATGATTCTAAGGAAAGCCCAGTGTAGACGCGGAGTAAATTAAGTCGATTTAAACCTGCTTAGGTCAACTTAATTTGTACGTGTAGACGCACCCAGAGAGATTAGGGTTGAAAGCGGCCTCAGGAGATCATCTCCTACTTATAATCATTTAAAATCTGTCTGTAGTTACTAAATCTTTATATTCACCTAAAACAGGGTGTTTTGATTGAGATGCTTGGGAAATCTCAGCTCAGTTTACAAAGGCTGGTGTGTGGTCTCCAAATTGAGGGAAGGGGTGACTAGGTGATAAAGTGACACTGGTCAGTGCAAGATGGTACAGCTCTGGGGTGCAAAACTGGGAACTGGGGGGAATTGCCTGGAGCCTGTCCATTGGTGGTTCATGGGTGGCTGAGGAAAGCATTCACGTAACTCAGCTGGATGTGCTCCTGCCTGCAGATGTCTGTGTATTTGCAAGACCCGCCAGAGGTTTGTGGATTGACAGTGGGAAAGGAAGTGAGACAGATGGCTCAGGGACCCCCCAGTCCAGGCTGCAACCCGGGGTAACCCATCACACTCACTGCTAAAAAGACAAATCCAGGGCAGCACACAAGTCAGGAGAGCAAAAAGCAGCACAGAGAGAAAATGCAGCTTCTGCCGCTGACTTCTACTTGCAGCCTCACTGTGGGAGAATCCTGGGATGCGTCTCAGGCTGGCACGGACACTGGATTAGCTGCAGTCCTGGGCACTGGTTGAGTCCAAGGGGA
>VOCT01085202.1:0-20045 GCA_007922175.1 Pelusios castaneus
CTCAGCAGGTCTCTCAAGAGATAGCCTTTTCAGGCATATGGGTTACACATGCATGGTACCTGGAAACTTTTTCCCCTTAGTGGTAGCCATAGATCTGGCCTTGGGGCCCCCTGGAGTCCCAGGCCTATGCTGCGGTATATCAGGCGCTGCCAGGTCTCCGCCTGCTCAGTTCCTTCTTTCCACCAATGATGGTACTGGAACTGTGGCTCCGCTTAGGAGCAACGCCTGTTGCCCGTTAGTAGCTAGTTCCCTTAGCCAACTTAGTGTTAATTGTAATTTATTTAGCCACCAGGGCAGGGGCCGCAATCCCTGCAGTCCGTGGGGACACAGTCAGCCACCGCTGCAACACAGGAGTGGCATCATTCGGATTCAGGGGACCAGGAAGCCCCAGCCAAGGAGGGGCTCCAACCCCCTCACCAGTCATCCTCTTCATTCCCAGATGAAGCCGTGGGGTATGATACCTCCAAACCTCTGTATGACCCCAAGGCATATCAAGACCTGCTTAAAAGAGTGGCATCAAATTTGGGGTTACATGTCAAAGAACTCAAAGAAGCCTCTGATGGTCTCTTTAATGTCCTGGCCACAGTGGCCCCTTCCTGCGTGGCCCTCCCAGTACACGAGGGTGTATTAAAGATAGTGAAATCATTATGAGACACCCCACCTTCCATAGCCCCAATTTCAAAATCTGCAGAGAAGAGATACTTCATACCGGCAAAACACTTTGAGTATCTCTTCACCCACCCGACACCAGGCACCCTAGCTGTGGATGCTGCAAATCAGAAAGGAAGACAAGGACAGCATGGATCCACGCCAAGGAATAAGGACTGCAAAAAATTAGATTTATTTGGCAGGAAGATGTATTCTACCGCAAGCTTCCATTTTCATATCGCGAACCACCAAAGTCTTTTCGGTAGATATAACTACAATCTTTGGGAGTCTCTGCAACGCTTTGAGCACTCACTCCCACTGAATCAAAGGGTGGATTTTCAGACCCTCCAGGAGGAAGGCCTTGCCGTTACTCGGGCGGCACTCCAGACGGCATATGACTTGGCAGACACTGCGGGTAGGTCTACGGCCTCAGCAATCTGTTTGCGCCGCTCTTCCTGGCTGCAGGCTTCGGGTTTGTCTCAGAAAGTCCAACAAACCAGCCAGGACTTCCCCTTTGACGGCCTGACCTTGTTTTCAGACAAAACAGATGAAAGACTACATGGTTTGAAGGACTCTAGAGCCACTTTAAGATCACTAGGCATTTATACAGCATAATCGGCAAGACGCCACTTCAAGCCGCCTGCACCGCAGTCCCAACCCAGACATTTGGTCCCTATAGGCAAGGAGACAAATCGAGACACTCGGGAAGGAGACGATACCAAGGGACCTCAGGTTCTGGGACCCACCATGGCCAAGGTTGCTCCAGTCGTTCTGGCAACAATGCCAGCAAGCACTCCTTTTGAGAATACGCCCGAGGACAACCTCCCAGTGTCCAGCGAGCACCCTTCCCTTCCCTTTTTGGACTGCCTTTCCCATTTTGCTCTGGTGTGGGCCCAAATCATAACGGACCGCTGGGTGCTCAACACTATCTCCAAAGGTTATTCAATCCAGTTTCGTTCAACCCCTCTGAATTTCGCCACTCCCTCCCCATCCCTCTTCAGGGACTCACCTCACGAACACCTGTTGTTCAAGGAGGTCCAATCCCTCCTGTCCTTGGGGGCAGTCACATTGGTCCCCCCAGATCAAGAGAGAGAAGGTTTCTATTCCCATTATTTTCTGATCCCAAAGTCTAACGGAGACCTCAGACCGATACTAGATCTGCGCAACCTAAACAGACACATAAGAAAGCAGAAGTTCCATATGGTCTCCCTACCATCTATTATCCGATCGCTCGCACAAGGGGACTGGTTTGCCGCACTCAATTTGAAAGATGCGTACTTTCATGTAGCCATTCGTCACTCCCACAGGAAGTTTCTACGTTTTGTAGTGCGGGGCAAGCATTTCCAATTTACAGCCCTCCCGTTTGGCCTCTCCTCGGCCCCACAGGTTTATACCAAATGCATGGCCATTGTGGCAGCCTTCCTATGTCACAGAGGAATCCACATCTTCCCATATCTTGATGACTGGTTGACCAAGGCCAGCTCCAGGGAACAAGTGGCATCTCACATTTCCCTGGTAGTAGACACCTGCAACAAGTTAGGGTTACAGATAAACATACTGAAATCAACACTGTCACTGGTCCAAAAGATAGACTTCATAGGGGCGACCCTAGACTCCCTGAGTGCCAGGGCTTCCCTCCCAGAATCTCACTTTAGAACACTGAAGGATATGATTGCACACCTGCAGAGATGTCTAACAACAACAGTCAGACAATGCCTCAGCCTCCTGGGGCACATGGCAGCATGTACCTATGCTGTGAGACTTGCACGTCTCAACCTGAGATCGCTGCAGACCTGGCTGGCCACAGTCTACTCCCCTCGGCACCATCAATTGGACAAGGTAGTCACAATTCCGAGAGAGGTCTTGGCATGACTGCTCTGGTGGTAGGACGCCCAGAAGGTCCTCCCAGGGGTCCCATTCGCAGACAAGTCACCTTCAGTGACATTGATTTTGGACGCATCCGACACAGGATGGGAAGCTCACCTCAGCACTGGCCCGTACTCAAGACCTCTGGTCGCAGGAGGAGAGGGAGCTCCATATAAATGTCCAGAAGCTTCGTGCTATCAGGCTTGCCTGCAATGTTTTCCTTCATGCTGTCACGGGAAGAATGGTACATGTACTGATGGGCAATACGCCTGCCATGTACTATATAAACAGGCAGGGAGGGGCCCAGTTCTTGTCCCTGTGCATAGAGGCGGTCTTGCTATGGGGCCTGGCAGAGGAGCACGCCTTCCACCTAGTGGCTTCCCACCTTCCGGGAACAAGCAACCTGGAGGTGGATCGCCTCAGGAGAAAATTCTTATCTCTCCATGACTGGTCCCTACATCCGGAGGTCTCAACCATGATCTTCCGGAAGTGGGATTATCCCCAAGTAGATCTCTTTGCCAGCAGGTGGAACAGGAAGTGCCCCCAGTTCTGCTCTCTCCAGGGAATGGACATGGGAGCGCTTTCGGATGCCTTCCTAATCTCATGGTCCTGTGACCTCCTCTATGCGTTTCCGCTGATTCCGCTGCTGCACAAAGTGATCCTGAAGATAAAGAAAGACAAAGCGGACGTGATTCTGATAGCCCCAGCCTGGCCTTGCCAACCATGGTTCACCGCCCTCCTAGATCTCTCTATAGCCCCATGTTGGAAGCTTCCCCTGTGTCCAGACCTACTGTCTCAAGAGCAAGGGAAACTACTTCACCCGAATCTGGTCCCGTTACACTTATCAGCCTGGAGACTCCATGGTTAAATGAGGATCAATGATCCTGTTCCATCCAGGTCTAAGAGATTCTGAGGGGAAGCAGAAAACCATCGACTCAATGCTTCTACGCTGCTAAATGGAAACGCTTCACCCTCTGGGCACAAGCACACAACTTACCACCAACACTTACCTCGATCCAATCAATCCTGGATTATTTTCTCCTGCTAAAGCAACAAGACCTCTTCCTAGCTTCACTTAGAGTCCATCTGGCGGCCATATCAGCTTTTTACCAGCCACTCATGGGCAGGTCTGTCTTTTCTCACCCCATGTCCATCCGGTTCCTTAAAGTAACTGAATGCCTGTTCCCACAGATCAGAGACCCTGTGCCCCAGTGGGACTTAAACTTAGTTCTCAATAGGCTTACCTAGGCACCCATTCGAGCCTATGGCTTCATGCCCCCTGCACCTCCTGTCATGGAAGGTTGTGTTCCTTCTAGCGATAACCTCGGCCTGTAGGGTCTCAGAGCTGAAAGCGCTGTCTTCAGAGCCCCCATGTATGAACTTCTTCTAGGACAAGGTGCAGTTAAGACCCCACCCTGCCTTCCTCCCCAAGGTGGTCACCCCCTTTCACTGCAACCAAGATATTTTTCTCCCAGTGCGGTTCCCAAAACCACACAACTCTGAGCAAGAGAGGAGGTAGCATAGTTAGACCGCACAAGACCCTTCCGTAGACCTACATAGCTCTTCGTCGCCCTGGCTGAAAGAATGAAGGGCTTACCTGTTACTTCCCAGTGCATCTTAGGACGGATAACCTCCTGTATTAAACTGTGCTATAGTCTATCACAGGTCCCTCTTCCGTGTACAGTGACTGCTCAGTCCATCCGGGCTCACGCTCCATCTACGGCCTTTTTAGCCCGGGTCCTAGTGCAGGACATTTGCAGGGCCGCAACGCGGTCATTGGTCCACACCTTCGCAGAGCATTACGCCATCATTCAGCATACCAGAGATGATGCAGTGTTTGGAAGAGTGGTCCTCCAATCTATTACAAGGTAACTCCAACCACCATCCAAAGTAAGGCATGGTAATCACCTACATTGGAATGGACATGAGCAGCACTCGAAGAAGAAAAAATGGTTGCTTAACTGTAACTGTCGTTCTTCGAGATGTGTGCTCATGTCCATTCCACACCTGCCCGCCATCCCCGCTTCCAGAGTTAGCGGAAAGAAGGACTGAGTGGGTGCAGACCGCAGCATAGGTGCGGGACTCCAGGAGGAACCGAGGCCGGGTCTATGGCTACTGCTAAGGGGAAAAAGTTTCCGGGTACCATGCATGCAGGCAAGCATACACCTACATAGGAAAGGACATGAGCACGCATCTCGAAGAACACAGTTACAGGTAAGCAACTGTCTTTTCCACATGAGCCTCCACTGTTCCCTGGACCCCAGCTCCCGTCCCTGAAAAATCCCTCTTTTCTAGCCCCTGCCCTCAAATGCCCCCCGACACATGCTCTCCACATGGGCTCTGTCAGGCACAGGAAGTGGCCAGGGCTGCTCTGAGGGCCAGGGCCGCAAGGGGAGTGGAATGATGAAATGCAGAGGAGGCAATACTCATACATACCCCCCCCAATCTCTCCCCTGGATGTGACATCACAACCTCAGAGATGTTGTGGCTCTCTTGCTGTTACCCCATGGACAGTTCCCAGGAAAAATGCTGCTTGTAAGCAGCAGATGCTCTTACAGAATGTTGCCGCAAATACTGTACTCGCTGCAGCTCTGAGTTTAGCCGATATTGGGGCAGGAGTTCAAATAACTGGCTTCAGGGTACAAATGACTGTTGCTAATGCTTGTGACAGATAGGGCTGTCTCTGGGAGGCATGGGGGCAAGCAAGGTGACCGCCCTGAGCCTCGTGGTTTGGCAGGCCCCATGCTGCCCCTCCGCTGCCTTCAGTTGCAAGCCAGCCCAAGAGTGGGTGAGTGTGAGGTCTGGCCTCTAGGCTGGCCTGCCCCACTCTCGGGAGTGGATCAACTGGCCCAGGGGTGGAGTGGAAGCACAGACCCCGGCCTCTGGCCCAGGGTGGCCCTGTCCCTCCTAGCGCCAGTTGCGGGGGGGGCCCACGGGCCGATTGGCCCTGGGCTCTGCCCACCCAGGGACAGCTCTGATGACAGACCATCATGTTCAGTGCCACTAACAGCTGTACCTAACACAGGCGAATATAATTATCAGTTCAATTGACTCTATTGATAAAGAATCTCAGTGAACTTCATAAATAAGGCAGGAAATGATCATGAACTGTGGTAAGACAAGATGGAAAACAGCCACCGGTTCTGTTTATACACTCTTTTACCATCTCAGAGCATCCCACCCATATCCAAACAACTGAGAAATTATCCAGAGACTGGTTCCAGAGGGGTAACCATGTCAGTCTAGTTCAGCGAAACAAACAAGGAGTCCTGCGGTACTTTTAAAGATTAACAAATTTATTTATTGCATGAGCTTTTGGAGGTAATTTGCGTGGAATTTTACACACAAAACGTCATGCGATTAAATACATTTGTTAGTCTTTATAAGTTCCACAGATCTCCTTGTTTATTAACCAGAGACTAGTCACTCCAAGACACCACTACTGATACCAATTTTGGGTTCTTCTGCTCCACTAAATTCCTTCAAAAAAGGCTCCTTAGTGCTTTCAGTTTTACATGTGACCTGGGAAGAGGGGAGATTTTTTTTATTTTAGTTTAGTTTAGTTATTGTGTGTGTTATTATTATTTTTGGTGGCAAAACACAGTTTGTGGAGACGCAAACACATTTCGGAGGAGTGGCATTTCAGGGGAAGTGCCATTCCTTTAATTGAAGGTACTGCTCTGGATTAACAGCTCAGTCCTCCTATCTGTGTGGCTCTATGATCCAGTTAAAAGCATATACGTGGTCCCTTGTGCTCTTCAGTGAATTTACTACAGCTGGGTGGGAAATGTTTTGCCTGACCAATGAGAATTTTTGAGATTCTTAGCCAAAAATTCCTGTCCTGATGGGGTCAAGTTGAAACCTCAACATTTTCTGCAAATCAACCATCTGGAAAAAAGGTGACTTAATTGAATCATTTTATTCTGATTTGACCTTTAAAATATCTTTAAATAAAAATTAATACAAATTTTTAAACTAGTTGTTTTGAGCTACAAAAATAAAACTTTAAAATAATTTCAAAACTGTTTTTCCATTTTTTTAAAATTGGGAGGTTCATTGAAAATGGCCCTTTCCTTCAAAATTTTAGTTTTGACGTATTCGCATTTTTTGAGGGAAAACACTTGACAGGGAAATTCCTGACCAGGTTTACCATTTGTCTTCCCCACAGTCTTGTGAGGTAGGGAAGGACTGCTATTGCCATTTCACAGAAGCAGACCTAAGTCCTGGGCGACTGAGTTATTTACTGATGGCCACACTGGAATTCTGTGGCCGATTTGAAACTTGAACTTGGGACTCCAAACTTGGGACAACCACTGGACCTTCCTGGCACATCACAGCTGGCACCCTGTTTTACTTCAGCATAGACAATATTTGACTCAGTGTAGCAATTGAACTAATCTCACCCACCTTTGGGTCATAGATGAAACATCTTGGTAACACAGCATGGGAAGCATCTATTGAATGGTGTACTTCTCTTAGGCTATGTTTACACTTGTAAAGTTAAGTCGACTCTGTTAAGTCGCCTTAACAAGATCGATTTAACACTATTCCCCATCTACACTGGCTTTAAGTCAATTTAAGAAGTTGACTTAAGGCTTAAGTTGATCTTCAGAAGTGGTGTTATTAAATTGACTTAACAAGCGCCCGGTGTGGATGCAGAGTTCTGTAGGTCGACTTAAGCGTCCTTAGGTCAACCTAAGGCGCCAGTGTAGATGCACCCATAGAGACCAAAGGCGGCTTTATCCACAGAACAGTTTACCCAACATGTTCAATTCCTGATGTTAAACTAGGAGAGAAGTTGGCACTAGTCCTCCATATATGTCTTTTGCTTTCTTTCATGACAATGGGTTTCAAAAACACTGACCTGAAGTGGCAAGAGGAACCTACAGCAAGTGTTGACTACTGTAGATCCAACTCCAGAAATATAATCCCACTAGGCACTAATGTTTGCACAGCCATTTGAACAGCAGTAGCTTCTGTGGCTGTGGAGCAAAAGGTTTTGGCACTTTCAAATAAGGTGACTCATCGACATCAAGCTCTATTCAATACATTTTCTGGTTGGCTCTTCAGAACAAGATCATCTGCATGGTCCTCTCTTTGTTCTTGTGATGTTTAGAAGCCTGAATGAAGTGCACAGCATTTGGCCTAGAAACCAGCCATGGGATTTGCTGTAACTCAGCCAGGTTCAGTGAATTCACTTTGCTAGGGAAGAAGTCTTAGCAACATATATCTTCTGAGGACTACAAACTGGATCCAAAGTCCGTTGAAGCCTATGGCTTTGGCTCCAGTCGGTTGTAGGTCAGATTCCAAATCTACAAATCCAGTTCAATATCACAATATAGCATGTAGATTTCTGCAGTTTTCTATTTTAAAACCTAATGTCAGGATTAACAATAAACTGACATTGGGTGCATTACATTCTAACCTTTTCTTATCTCTTTCATGCTATGCAGGGATATTCTCCCAACCTGAGAGTCTTGTTAAAAATCCATGGTTTTCCTTTTCTCATTAGTGTGGCACTTTTTTCCTAACTACAATAAAATGAACTAATCCTAGCTTTTAGTTTTAGATAGAACTGTCATTGAGCCATGGCATTTTTGCAGCTTCAGTCATTCTGCTGCCAGGAGGATATCCATCATGAACAAAACCTATTTTCGTTTGTGCAATTTAGGGGAGGAAAATCAACTCTATATGGAAGGCAATGCCATTAACTTACATATTGCAATCATTCCATTTCAGTCAACACACAAAGTTGGGAAGCAAGGCCGGGATTTATGAGGTGATGGCTTATTTTATATCAGAAGTGAGGAAGGAAGATTTAAGATTGCTATTCAGCTCCAATACTTCATTTAAATATTAATGTTCCATGTCAATATCCTGACCTAAAGGGGAAGGGTCTCTATTACAGACCTACATCTCCAAAGAAAAATTACATATAAAATTTCAAAACAAAACCCTTCACTCACATGCTGATCTCCCCCTGGAGAGAGGATGAGTCTTGGTCACATCGCTTAATGAGTAACTGGAAAGCACTCGTTCCTACATTATGTCTGGAGCTCCTGAAGCAGAGGAGCAAGGGATCTTTGGAGTGTGTGTATCTAATAAGTAATGCTCCAACTGACTATATTTCACTGTCTGTTGGTCAGCACACCCAAAACCAGCTTGCACGCCCAGCCAAAGAGACCCAGAGTGTGAGGCCAGAAGGGCGCACTACATCATCCACCCTGCATTTTACTCTGATGATGCCTGCAGAGATGCCATCAAAGACAGTACGTTCCAGGCTCCTGGGAAATCCTGACTGCTCTCCTTGGAGAGATCAAGCCCTGCAGTGTGCAGCACAAACTCCTAGCTGCTTTCCTCGGCTGGGAGGAGGGGTAAGGTGGAGAGTGCCAGCTCCTAGAGCATGTAGATATAGGAATTTCATCCAACAGCTTGAAAGGAGCAGGGAGCTCATTCAAAGCACTGCACGTAATGGACTATCCCACTCAGGGTGCTGCATTAATGGACCCTTCCGCTGGTCATAAAAGCAAGAACATTGCAGTTGGGCACCCCAGGCCAGAGGGGCAGTGGAATAGCTGTTCCCAGGAGCGTATGTTTCTCAATCTCTTGGCCAGCCATAGGGGTAAAAAGGTGCCTGTGATGGGGTAACTACCCCACACTCTCCCTGCAGGGTTTATACAGGCCAGATGGGCTAAATAACCCTTTAGGCAACTGATTAAGGAGGCTCAACTGGACAGGAATAGGTGGAGCCTATAAATTCCAGAAGCAGAAAGGAGAAGGAGCTGCTAGGAAAAGGCAGTCACTCCCAGGTGAAAGGGAGGACTGAGTGGGGACTGCAGATGACAGTTGCTCCCTGGGAAGAAGGAGGAGGCTGTGGGAACTGGTAAGACCAGGAAGAAAAGGGGAGCCAGGAGCAGGAAGCAGAGCAGTGAGGCCAAGGAGAAAAGGCCCAGACTGCTGAGCTGAGGGTCCTTGGGTTGGAACACGGAGAAGAGGATGGGCCTGGGTTCCCCTACCAGCCACTGGGTGAGTGGTGCCAAGGTAGTGAACAGGCTGATGGCTGAGCACTACTGAAGAGCTAACTCCCCGCCAAAAGTGGGAACACTGACAGTGACAAGGCCGGAGGGCTGCGCCATGAATGGACGCTGTGATTCCTGAGGTTGCAAGAGTTGTTGCAGGTGGACAGCAGAGTTGGAGCGATGGCATGAGAGCCACGGATGGGGAGGAGGTGTCACCTGAAAAAGCTAATCCTGAGAGGACCCAGTAGGAGGTGCCTCAAGCAGTGAATGATAGCACCACAGGCCGCTCGGCATGCTGGGAACCAGGAGCAGAGGGCAGCCTCAACACATCCTGATAACGGCCAGGCAAACGCTTCCAGTAATCGTGTGCTTGCTGCCTGCTCCTGTTTGAGTAAATGCTTCTCAATGTATGTTGGCTGGGCACATGCACCTCGGGGGCTCCCCACAGTGCAGGGGGAGTGCGTTTCCCATACCCTTCTGCTGCATGCTTCCCTCTGATTTCTGCTTCCTTCACTCACACATGTGCCCACACAAGCTGCACCAGCAGCAGGGAGCTTGGGGGTGCGCTAGTTAAAATGCTGGAGGCCGGATGGGCTGATTTCCCTGGCTCTGGTGAACACCAGTAGAAGAGCCCAGTCAAGGATGACTCATCCACGGGAAATATTTCTGAATCGTAAACTCTCCAGCTTTGCAATGGAGCAGACCCGGAACACTTCTGGGGGAGGCGGACCCTGGATTTCCCAGTCAGGAATGGTCCTGCTTTGAGCAGGGGTTGGTCCCTTCCAAACCTCATCTATGATCCAGATGGAGCCCTGCACCAGCTTAGCAATATGCTCAGTATCCTTTTGGGAAGAAAGCAGTAGTGTTTGGAGGAGAACGCAGCTTCCAGAACATGTGTTTCCCTGCATTGCTGGCTCTTGCCTAGGTTAGGAGAAATTATTCTCCAGTTCCTGGGCCGTGGTTCAGTAAAAAATGAGATCTCTCTGTGCATCCCTATTTACTTACGGCACTCTCCAACATTCAACTAGCCAGACTTTGTGATGCCAAATGTAGGACCAGAGGATAAACTGTTATGTAAGTGTTAGGACTGGTTGTGGTTTTTAGCAACTGTGCTATGTAATGCAGTGTCCCTGGCTCTGGGGTTGGTAGCAAGGATTTGAACCATGACTTCTGGATCCTAAAAGCAGGAGTCTTCACTACCTGGGATAAAAGATGCAGTGCTGTCAGCTCACGGTTCACCACCCTGTACCTCAATTTCCCCATCTGTTGCCCTGCATTGGCTGCATCTGACAGTTGCACTGCGTCGGGAAATGCCTATGTTGTGGGCAGCAGAGACTTGCCCCAAACCAGGAAACACACCAGCGACTTTTGGCACCCTCCCACTCCTTTGTCCACCTGCTCAGCCCACTGTCTATATAGTCTGGGAGTTTTATGTATTTCATTTAAAATTTGGATCCATCTTGATCTGTTTCTGGAGACATCAAGCCTGGGGTTGCTCGTACAAAGGGAGAGCTTTATTCTGAGTCGAATAATCCATCTGCTACTCTTGGCAATATTCCTGTGCCAATTTTGGGGGGCACTGACTGCTCATGTCAGCCTCTGAGGTACACAGGTGCTGTATGGTACCTGCACACCTTGTTACGCTCTGGTGCACTCAGGCTTATTAGTTAAGACACTCTCAGCTAATTCATAAGCACACCCAACATTGCTGAGTTTCTATCTGCTTTGGAAATGGCAGCAATTTGCTTTTTGTTTTACCTTGAGATGGCTTTAAATTCCTGAATAGTGCATGTCTGAATGAGCATGCAGAAAATGACTGGATATTTCATGGGATTAGTAACGGGATGTGGAGCCTTTTATCTCTAGGAAGATAGTTGAAATCCAGCCCCACTCAACAGGGATTCATAGCCATGGCTTCTCAACAAACCTATGAGAAAGGAGTGTGGTCGTCTCTCCCCAGTTGCCAGGCAAGGGGTATGCATACCACAAATGCTGCAGCAGGGAGACGGTGGAGCTTTATGGATAGGGCACTGGGCTGGGAGGCAGAAGAAAAGAGAGTTAGTCCCAGCTCTGCAGCCAATGGGATGTGTGAATGGGGCCTCTCCATGCTACTATAATATCTTTAATTATTAATACAAGTCATGGTCATGTGTCCTGTCACCTCCTGGGGCCTCAGTTTCCCCATCTGTAAAATAGGGTAATGACATTGCCCGCCTGTGTAAAGTGCTTTGAAGTTTACTGATGAAGAGTGCTATATAAGATCTAGATATTATTATTCTCTGTCCCAGGGAAGCTGTGTAGTATGTGAAATCTGAAGAAGACAAGCTCCAGCATAGACCACTGGTGGTATGCTGAAAGCCACTGCAGATGCAGCCTGAGGGACCAAAACAGGGCTGGAGAAAATGGGGGGAAGAGCTGGCTGAGGGAGGAAAGGGGAGGGACAAGGCTGGGGTGACATCAGAAAGTGCAGGGTGAAAAACACAAACCTATTCAGGTTAACAAACAAGGAGTCCTGTGGCCCTTTTAAAGACTAACAAATTTATTTATCGCATGAGCTTTTGTATTTTGCTGAACTAGACTAACACAGCTACCCCTTTGGAACTTTTCAGGTTAAGTAGTCAAACTTCATTCATACTGAACTGCCTCCAGGCACCCCATTAGTGCAGTGATCATGAACGTGCAGCAAGGGGAATTAAACCAGTTCAAGACACTCTTTAATTTGCTTTGCTGATTTGCAAATGTCTACCAAAAAAAAAAAAAAAATCATTTCCTGCATCGTGAGAAATTATCATCACTCAGCTGGTTATTTAATATCATATCAGAGCAGGCAATCGGAATTAATAAATAAGATATGGAAAGTCCGCTACTCTAACAGATCAATGCAGTAAGCCTGGAGCCAAGAAAATAAAAAGAGCATTCGAGCCTCAGCTGTCAGGTGGATTGACCTAAATCCAGTGTTTGCATCCCCTCCGATGCACTTACAAAAAACCACAGGCTTTATGGGTAATGTACATTTTGCATACATTTCAGCTGACAACATCTCAAATTTATGGGGAGAGAGGGAAATGCACGCACTCAGTGGAATGATTAGCCAAGCGAATATTTCCTTTCACCTTGGGGTTACCGGGCTAGAAGTGTCAAAAAAATTCTCCCTGTGTTGTGCATCAAACTCTTGGTTTTCCCATTAGCCACGTTAATAGTTGGAAATCTTGTGTCACGCATATAAAGCACAGCAGGGTTGGGAATAAAACAGAAAGACAGAGGAGGAACACACTTCCCCAGGAGACCCTTGTGTTGGAGAAGTCAATTTTCCTATTGTCATTACGACCCAGCGTAATCTCATTCCGAAAATGAAGCAGAAATATCTGTTTGCGAAGATTGGCAGAAAGCAGATAACTTTGTTTGCTCATTTGACATAAATGGCGGATTGTTTATTATTAACTTGTACAGGTAATTGTTTTCCCAATTAGATATGAAATAAATCTTTTTGAGGCGGGTGTGATTTGTTCACTCCGTTTATGCCAGTCGTAAAACACAGCCACCAGCTGTATCGGTATTTGAACGAATCAGTCCACGTTGACACAACATTATCCATACTTACGCGAGGAGCCATCCACACTAGCTTTGATGGAACTAGAGCGCTACAAATAGAAATATCACCATGGAGTCACAAGCGGCTAGCCACAGAATAATGTATATAGCGTCATGGAGAGATCATGTTTGTGGTGAATAGTCTCTCGCACCCTCATATCATCGCATCATTTTGATTTTTAACGTGTTCGCTCAGCACGAGCAAGCTGCAGGCATGTCTTCTCAAGTTCGAAGGGTAGATGTATCCTAAAGACTCTCAGCCCACCTGTCCCCAGTCAGCCCTAACTTGGAGGCTCAGAATGCTGATGCTCTTTTTGGTACATGATTTCAGTGCACAGATTGGCCCCAGATCGGTGCATGCTGCTACCTGGGCTAGCCAGGGGATTTACTCCGTGTGATCAATGACCCAGTACAAGCAGCTGTGAATGCAGGGGTCGACAGGCAGAAGGAATCTGGGCTGAGTATCTTGAAGAGCTGATGCGCATGTGTCCTCCTTCCTTGGGGTAGCTCTACAAGACTTTTACAACAGTAGGGGATGGTGTTTTGTCAGACCGACATTCCCCTGAATGGGTTCCCACCACAAAGGCCCCATTCATTCCTTCTGGGATCTGCAAGGCCCCTGATGCTATGAAGGGGGTAGTGTTTTGGCCTCTCTGTTCTACATCTCTCGTTAGTACCTGTTTAAACACAAAGAAAATGTTCGCAAAGTCTGGGCAAGAGGTTGCTTCTCCGCCCCAGTAATGTAAACACAATGCACTACAGTGGCCCCCATCCCACTGCCATTAAAAGCTTTGCTCCTGGTGGCAATAGGAGCAGGCTCTGTCCTGGTGAATGTGCTCTACAACTGGTAGATAAAGCAGCAAATTGCATGGTGTGCCCCAGCATTTCCTGGGGCAATCCGTGATCCACATGGCTACGTAATGAATTTCCACAGTGGGGAAGATCAGCCTTTTTGGAATGGAATCATAGACAGTTAGTGCTACCAGGAAATTATCTAGTCCAACCCCCTGCTCAAAGCAGAATCCACCCCAACTAAACTTGTCAAGCCAAGCCTTAAAAACTTCTAATGATGGAGAGTCCGCCACCTTGCTAAGTAGATTCCTCGGGATTTGCATATGGTTTTAGGAATTAGGTGCTGGTGCTGCACATTAAAATATTTAGTCCTATCCAAACATGTCTCTGGAGTCCTCCATCCCATTTTCAGATGGGCCATCAACATGCCCAGCCAAGATAACAAAGGGATAGATGTGCTCTTATGAATAACAGGTGTATCTTAGTGGCTCTGTCTTCTTCCTAATGAATAATTAGGGGAAATGAAGGCAATGTAATGGATTCTATCTATTTTAAATTCAGTTTATTAAGAAGTTCCGCTTAAATAATTGAAAGGCACCACAGGGAAATGGTGTTATAGAAAGTCCTCAATCAGCGTTAATCTGGAGCTCCTCTAAGCTTATTTGCGATTTCTTATAAACACCTGGGCTTTTTAAAGCATCCTGTCTGAGCCTAATTGTTCTAAAGTATCACTTCCTGAACTCTTCCCGACAAGGAAAATGTGAATGACACATTTCCAATGGTGAAACGGTTCTAAAACTGGGCGGCAGAGAACAGAAATAGAACTGGTCCAGGGCTCTATGCCTCTTGGATTCTAGTATTTAAATTCCTGACATAATTGCTCAGTAGCATGGGTACTGTTGTGCCTAGGGTGATCAGATGGCAAGTGTGAAAAATTGGGACAAGGTGCAGGGGTAATAGATGCCTATGTAAGACAAAGCCCCAAATAGCAGGGCTGTGCCTATCAAATCTGGACATCTGGTCTCCTGGTTCCTTATCTTCCAGGGGAAAGGTTAAGCACCCCTGAAATTGTCCTCATAAAGGAAGGACACAAAGTTGGAAGCCAGGCAGAGCAAACCGGACGTTGTCAGCACACAGGCTGCCTTCTGATCTGGCTAATACAGAGGATTGCATAGGAAGGGGAGTAACTACATTCCATGTCAGTGTAACCCACACTAGCATTAGATCAGACCCTAAGGGTGCCTCTACACTTAGCAATTAAGTCAACTTAAGGAGGCTTAAGTCGACTTAATTTACTCTGCGTCTACACTGGGCTTTCCTTAATTTGACTTAAGCTGCTCCTTAAGTCGAATTAAGGAAAAGTTAGTTAGAATTAATAACACCTAGCTTTAATTTGAACTAGCGCTTAAGTCGACTTCTTCTAAAAGTCGACCTAGGGCGGGGGACAAGTGAGCCCCGCATGGCTCCCTTGTCCCCTGGGGAGCCCCTGCTCCCTTCTCCCCAGACCCGTGGCTTCCCTGCAAGAGGAGCTGCGGTCCCAGGGAGCAGGGCTCCCCAGCCAGGGCTCCAACCGGAAGGAATCCCCTGCTGGAACCCTGGCTGGAGAACCCTGGGGGCTCCCCTCTCCCCAGGAAGCCGCTCGCTGCTTGTCCTGGGGAGAGCCAACCAGCGCACAGATGGCTCTCCCCGCAGGGACAGGCAAGCAGCAAGCAGCTCGTCCTGGGGAGAGCGAGTCCCACGCAGCACTGGTTTTCCCCGAGACTGGGAAGCCGCCAGCCCTGAGTGGTCCCGGGGAGAAAGGAACAACCTGAACTCCATTCTCCGGGACTGAGCAGTCCCGGCCAGAAGGGAGCCCCACTCTCTTCTCCCCAGACCCACGGGGTCCAGGCAAGAAGGGAACGCGCTCCAGCTGACAGGGGATCCCTGGAGCTGGAGCCGGCAATTGCTGGTGCTCCAGGTGACAGGCGCTCCAGCTGACAGGGGAAACCCCGGTGCTACCTTCTGGCCGGGACCGCTTGGTCCCAGAGAAGGGAGTTCAGGCTGTGGCTCCCTACTCTCTGGGGACCCGAGCAGTCCCGGCCAGAAGGGAGCCCCTGTGCTCCTTTCTCCTTGGGACCACTCAGGGCTGGCGGCTTGCTGTCTCGGGGAGAGCCAGCCCATGCAGGTTTGGCTCTCCCTGAGACGAGCCACTCATGGCTTGCCTGTCCCTGTGGGAGAGCCGGTCCGTGGAGCCGGCTCTCCCTGGGACATGCCGCCAGCCACCAGCGGCTTGTGCGTCCCTGCGGAGAGAGCCAACCCTGCACAGCTGGCTGTCCCTGGGACAAGCCGTGAGCCAGCTCCGGCTCCCTGTGAACCTAACCAGTCAACTTAGAGAGTCTAGTGTAGACTCTCTAAGTTGACTTAATAAGGTCGACTTAAAGTCGACTTAAAAAAGTTGATTTAATAAAGTCGACCTATTTTTCTAAGTGTAGACATAGCCTAAGAGAGTGTGGGACTCCCTCTAGTGGCTGGACCACAGAGATGGATAAGATTGTACTACTGCTACATGCTCCAGGGGTTGCTTCTTTACCTCAAGCA
Source organism: Pelusios castaneus (assembly GCA_007922175.1). NCBI lineage: Eukaryota > Metazoa > Chordata > Testudines > Pelomedusidae > Pelusios > Pelusios castaneus. Next base: position 16,494 of record VOCT01085202.1, read on the forward strand.
AGCGATATTCACAGTAATAGTGCTAAGGCTTGCAGCCTCTAACCACACGGGGGGCTCAGAAAAGGTCTTATGCTTTAGCACATGGCTGCCTTCTTGGCAGTTTGCAACCCCTTTAATTGTCAGCCTTATTCAGATAATAAGTATTCAATAAAGTGGGCCTTGGAAGTCTGGGTTTGATACATATTTTTCTTGCATGTTGCTAAATAGTCAGGGCCCTTGGCTAGTGCCCCAAATCTTTTGCTTGCAAACGATCAGTTTAATCACTGGTAGCCAAAAGTGGTGACACATCCCATTAGCCCTTAACAGAACAATGGCCAACGTATATTCACAGGCAAGAGCAACATATGAAATACACAAAATTCTGGCTGTGTCTGTCTGTCTGCCAGAAAGCCCATGTACAAGTCAATAAATTCAGATCACTTTGCCAGTCTTGCATCCCTGACTTTACATGATTGAAAAAGTCCAACAAGGCAGAATCATGAATCATTTCCAGCTAAATTCTCAGGCAGGAATGTTCACTTGTCCAGTTTCAGTGGTGAGAATTCTCCCAAGCGGCCAGTGAAAGATTCCCTGCCTCCCCCCACAGATCTCTCCACTGGTGTTTAGCCATGTTATGCATTAGCTATCCCTTTACCCTGATGCAGCGGGTGTGTCTGCATCAAGAGATGGTGGGAGGGCAGGGAGTGAAGTGGAATTCTGCTCTGCCAATCTTCCAACACTGTTAGGTCACTTAGACACTGCACAACCAGTGCAACTGGTAAATTACCATTTAGACCAGTGGTCTCCAACCTTTTGCCAGCAGATGGTGCAACACTCATAGGTTTCAATGGCAACTGCCCTTCAGAAGTAGATCACAATCTACTGGTTGGGGACCACTGACTTAGACACCATACAACTGGTAAATTACCACTGCTCTTGCTCAGCTCTAGTCTAAGCTCTAATTTATTTGCCGTTCTCCTGTGGGTGAGGACAGGGCTGGATGAAGGCTCCAAAGGGCTCCAGGCTGCCCACTTTTGTGGGGGCCCTTCCCTGCCGTGGTGTCACCCAGCCTGGGGTTGGGGCGGCCAGGCAATGCGGGGTGGAAGAAGAGATCTGGGCCCATGGGTCCTGCAGGGATGGAGCCGGGGTCTGGCTGGCACTGTGTCAGGGATGTCTGAGCCTGCAGCCCAGGGAGGATGCGGGGAGCCCACAGCTATTGGTGCTGTGAGTGGGGAAGTCTGGAGCCATGGTGTGGTGGACAGTTCTGTGGTGGGGAGCATGGTCTGCCTGGCACTTGAAAGAGTACAGGATCCACAGCCTGGTGGTGCTGCTGGGGGATGGGGCAGTCTAGCCAGCCTGAGGGCGGGGCAGGCAGGCCGATGGTGGGCAGCAGCGGCTTGCTGCTCAGCTGCAGCCAGATTTTGGCAGGGCTGGGGGCCTCCCCCTTTAGGCCTGGGCCTGGGCAGCCCCTAAAGCCCCTGCCCTGATCTGGCCCTGGATGAGGGGAGCTCTGACACAATTAGTGCACAGAGGCAGAGATATTTGACAAAAAGCCAATTTGACTGTGTTAGAGCATCATACACCAAAACCTAGCCCAGCACGACTAGTTTCCATTCGAGAATGCTGTGTGCTAGCTCTGAAGAAGTTTGCTTTGATAAATTCAAATCTGCAGGCCAGAAAATGTATTCTACCTCTCAAATCAGCTTGGCACTGTTTACTTAGCTCACTGCATCTGCAATCAGAATATGATGTGCCAAAAACTACTGATCAGCTGGACTGAGCAGGGCTGCAAAAGCTATTGTAAGTGACTTGCTTGGCAGTGCATGGAATCGGTTTCACTGCTGTCGTTTTCATCTTCGCTCCAGCTACAATCCATTGTGCTCCTGCAAAACAATGTATTTGGGTGCCTGAGGAGATAGCACCAGGGGCAGGAAATTAATAATCACAAGGAACAGGAACCAAACTGAAATCAGGAAAAAACAAGTGGGGGCAGGGAGGGAAAGAAGAGGTGTTTACCATGTGTGTCCTGCTCTAGACAAAGCCCTGTGCTCAAACTGGTCAGCTCCTCCTGCTTGAACCTTCCTTGCTTTTACTGAGCGACACACAGTGGTCGCCTATTAAAAACTCAAATGACCTCCAAGACGTGAATTTATCGTGTATCCCTTCGTTGTTCTCCAAGCACAATGACACCTGTGCAGATTGCTCAGACTAATAAACACTCTAAACCAGTGGTTCCCAACCAGTGGTCCGGGGACCAAAACTGGGTCACCGGGTCTTTCAAAGTGGCACACCGCTCCCCTCCTGATAGCTCTAGAAAGGAGTTGCAGCCAAAGGATCCAGGCAGAGCACTGGGTCACAGGGCTACCAGACCGGTGCAGGCTCCTTGATGCAGCCAAGGGGATGGGGAGTCGGCACTCCCCACTCCCGGGCTGTAGCAGGGGGCACTGCAAAGCACTCTACCTTGGTCCATAGGTGTTGGGATCCCTGCTGGAGCCAGAGGGAGTAGAGCACTGATCTTCTGTCCCCCGGGCTGCAGAAGGGAGCTACTGCCTAGGGACCCAGTTGGAGGATGCAGTTTCGCTGTTGCAGCAACTCCTTCCATCTGGCTGCAGTGCGGGTGGAGGAGGAAGTTGCTGGCAGAGACTGATGTCCCATCAGGGTTGTAAAAATGATATAGGTGACCCTGGAGCCAAAAAGGTTGGGAAACACTACTCTAAACTGCAGGGGCCTGATTCTTATTTACAACAGTGCTCCTTTACATGGCTCTGGAAGCTGGTAGCTTCTCCACAATGAACCTGCCTTCCCAAAAATCCCTCAGGAAAATGCAGTTCTCCCACATGTCAGCTTGTACAGGCTGGACAGGTTAGTGGTAGTAATATTCATGCCTCCACCACTGTGGTATATATTAAATGTGTGTTTTTTACATATTACTCCCTGAACTGGACTTCTGAAGATGGTATCATTGGTTTCCTGGTTATTCTTATTCCCCTGCCCAATGTATTTGTGTTCATCAGTGTTCACCAATGAACACAAGAACAAACGCCCAACACTCCTAACTTCTATTGATTTCAATGTGGATCTGAGACAAAGTGCCTTTATTCCACTCCTTCAGAGACACTGGCCATGCCAAGAAATCTCCAGACTCCTAGATCTTTACTATCAGGAGTCGTTGGGTGGGGGTGGGGGGAATCCCATTTGAGCCTGTAGATTGGGCTATGTAGGTGTGCAAATATGCAAGGAAGGAAGAAGGCAAGAGGAATCCATGTAATCTTGGTCTGGGCACTCCATACTCAAATGTTAGCGCTGATGTAACCTTCAGGTGGGCTAAAATTAATTAAATTGCCCTTCTCCAGTGCCCCACAGAAATACACCCCAACCCCTGTGGAGAAAAGCAGCTGGAGACCCAGGATCCAGTCTGTACAGGACTCACGGCGAAGCTTGCTCAGAGCTACACTCACACATTAAAATACTACTAAAAACAAACATAACAATGAACTTTATTAACTACTAACTAAATGAACCTTATCCTAAGAAAACAAACTACAATTAACCAAGAACAATCCCTTGCATGAA
>VOCT01085203.1:0-11180 GCA_007922175.1 Pelusios castaneus
GCCTGGGAGTACAGGTGGTGGTTAGACTGCAATCCCCTTTAAAGGTAGGGGCAATCGCAGTGTAATAAGGATAGCTTTAGCAATTAAACCTTTAATGCGCATTTACTTCTGTCTTTAAGACCTGCTGCAGCATAACAGCAAAACAGTGTAACCCTGTGATCATTTTAACTGTCAAAGTTTGTTTACTGAATATTTCTTCAAAGAGCTTAAAGAGCTTAAGGCTCATTGTACTCATGGTGATCAACAATAAATATCTTCTATTCATAACTCTCCTGATTTCTTTAATACCTCCCCTGTCACTTTTAATCTCTCTTACCCCTCTCTCACCCTTGCTATTCCCCCTATGGGAACAGTATTCAGTCCCCTTAATGTTCGTCTGGGTTATTGGCTGGATCGGTTCAACCCTCTATTATTTGATCCCCCTGACCACTAATGTATATGTCAGTGCCTCCTCCCTTCCATCAGACCAAGGCCGGGCTATTGTCCCGGTGGACAAAGAACCCATCGTCCGCTCGCACCCCTCGATGAATAACACCCCGAGGGTGGACATTAAACAGTGTAGCGGTGAGCAACCTAGAGAGTCTACACTGCACTCTCTAAGTCGACTTGTGGGGCTGGCTCTCTCTGGATCATCAAGTCCCTGAACTGTCCGGGGAAGAAGGGAGTAGGGAGCTCCCTTCTGCCCTGGACCACTCGGCTCCCTTCTGCTCGGGACTTCTCAGGTCCCGGGCAGAAGGGAACCCTCCGAGCCTGGACCACTCGGGTCCCGGGGACAACTTCCCCGGGAGGGACCCGAGTGGTCCGAGCCAGGAAGAGAAGACGGAGACCCATGTTCCAGCTGCCGGCTGCTGAGCAGTTGGAGCACGGGCTTGGACCCGTGCTCCAGCTGCTCTGCAGTGGGCAGCTGGAGTGCGGATCCCGGCAAGAAGGAAGCCCCGCGGTCCCTTCTCCCCGGGACCCGCGCTCCAGCTGCTTGGAGCGCAGCAGTGCCGGCAATTGCCGGCGCTCTGGCCCTTTAAGAAACCCCTGGGGCTTCCTGATCAGCTGGAGCACTGGCAATTGCTGACGCCGCTGACTAAGTCGACTTAGGGCTACCCCACATCTACACTGGCTTAAGTTGACTTAAATAGTCGATTTAAGCCTCAAACTCGAGTTTATAACAGGTGCTATAAGGTGGACTTTGAATCTCCTTAAGCTGCTTAAGTCGACTTAAGGAAAATGTAGTGTAGACGTAGGGTAATTAAGTTGACTTAAGCAAGCTTAAGTCGACTTAATTTTCAAGTGTAGACGCACCCTATATCTATAAGAGCCTTGGGCACGCTGCAACTCCAGTCCTCTGCTGGCCAGGCTCCCCAGCGGGGGAACACAGCCATCAGGGAGAAGGTACAGCGGTGCAGGGCTCCTGGCCCCTAATTGCCCCACTCCCTGGCTGGGAAACACTGCCAGGAGGGAAAAGATGCTGCAGAATGGGTTCCTGGCCCATGCTGGCCCCGTCCCTGGCAGGGGAGCGCGACCAGTAGAGTAAAGGTGCCGTGGGGCTCCTGGCCAATGCTACCCCACCCCCTCAGCTGGGAAGCGCAGCAAGCAGGGGACAGGAGCTCTATGCACGGGGGCGGAGTCAGCAGGGAGGAGTCTCCCCTTGACCTGCTGATGGTGTGGTGGGCGGGGCTGACATGGGCGCTGGCAAAGGTTGCCGACCCCTGTTCTATGGGCTAGAAACAATAGAAGGCTTTAGGTTTATAACTGGAAATTATGAGCCAGGATAGGATCATTTGACATGTAGGGCTGGAAGGGACCTTGAGAGATCAAGTCCAGCTCCCTGCTGCCTGGATTTCTGCTGCTCTGCATTTACAAGATGAGGCGCATAAGGGTTCATGATCCACCTTAATTTACAGCCCTTTCGGTGTTCAGGTACCACGGGAATACACACAAGAATAAATCTGTCGGAGATTAAGGATATGACCAGAAGATGACACTGTGCTTTGGGAGGGGAAGCGATGATCTCATTCCAAGTTGCACCTTGTGCATGCTGAAGTGTCCCTCTAGCCTTGGAGCAACAGTCTCCATTCCCCAGAAGGGAGGGGTTTGGTATTTCCCTAACCGCAGAGGGAGACAGATGGGTCTGGTGCAGTTCTATAGAACTCAGATGTGGAGATTAGTTAACTAAATAAACTGGTTCTTTCCCTCCCTCCCCTCTTAGCTCCATTGAACTGGTGCGGGTGACCTGTGGTGACCCAGACATGAAGCAAATCCAGATTCCCATGCAGCCTGTGTGTGATGCACATTCTGCCCCCTTTACAGCTGGAATTTCCTGCATCAGACAGACACCTCCTGAGCAATTGGGACCCGCTTGCCCTGTCTGCACTCTCAGTAGGTGCCCAGGGGCAGGTGCCTCAGCTACAGTCCATGGTGCTGCTGCTCACTGCCCCCCTGGCTGTCATGCAGGAGGCAGCCAGCAGGGACAAGAGGCAGGGCAGCCCCCTTGAACATAGGTGTGACTCTCTGAGTTCTGAGGAGGACTCAGGAGCAGTCCCTGGCTTCTCTCCTTGAGCTCATTGTGTTACTGATGGCCTTTGACAGGCCCTCTATCACACTGGATGCGCTGAGGCTTAGGCTGTCACCCACTACCACAGCACAAGTTTTAGATACAGAAATATCACATATTCCTAACTTAAAATACAAAGATGATACACACACATGGATGAGCTCATTCTATTCAGTAAATCATTTTTATTCCCATGAGACCTGACATGGCATATTTGCAAATTTGTTATAAATCTGCAATAGTGATATCAATAATATTATAAATGAACACCCTTCATCCAGACAGCCTCACAGTGCTGGCACCCTGCTGTTATCTCTGTGGCTCTCAGACCCACTTGAAACTGCACCTTGGTCTCGAACCAGCTTCTTACTCCAATCATCCTTCTACAGTTAAGTAAGTAAGGCCCTCCAGAGGCTTTCCGGGAGCTGGAGGGCAGCCGTGCCAGCAATTGCACTGAGCTGGCGAGGAGACCTGGAGGCTTCCCCGGAGCTGGAGCAGGCTCCCTTCTCTCCAGGACTCTGCTCCAGCTGCAGGGAATTGCCAGCACAGCATGCTCCAGCTCCTGGGAAGCCTCTGTACCGGCAATTGCCGGTGCTCCAGCTGGTTGGGGAGGCCAGGGGAAGCAAGTTTGAAGTTGACTGTGCTGCTGTTCCAGGCTCTCCCTGCCATGTAGCTGGCACCTGCAGGCTGGGAGGCTAATGACCATGGAGTCCTGTCAGGTGCTTGTTTGCAGAGAATGGTGGCTGCATGGGGAAAGGGCTGAGTTCTGTGGTCTGGGGGCAACCTACCAAATTTGGAGAGCACACACTGGCAGAGCCCCTAGGGCTGAGTACGGATCCATGGGTCACCCCCAGTAGAGCTATTGTGGGAGACTGACTGCATAATGACCCATAAGTTCATGCTCTGTGCACGCTTTCAAGTTTCCTAGAGCAGATCTGAGGGGGAAGGCAGGAGGATTACCAGCCTATTCATGAGGCTCCCAGGTGGGGACCCTGTAAGCTATCCCAGTGGGGTCTGGTCTCCTTGGCTGACACCCAAAGATACTATTTCAGAAAGGTTCCAAAGGGGTAGCTGTGCTAGTCTAGGTCAGCAAAACAAAGAAGGAGTCCTGTGACACTTTTAAAGACTAACAGATTTATTTATTGTATGAGCTTTCGTGGGAGAAAATCCCACTTCATCAGATGCTTTGTAAGTTCCCCATCTTTATCATGTGATAAATACATTTGGTAATCTTTTAAGGTGCCACAGACTCCTTGTTTATTTCAGAAAGATTGCAGGGCCATGTGCCATTTGTTACCCAGCCTCTGCCATGGAACCCACCAACTGGGTTTCCATAGTGCCTCCCACAGCCCATCGAGGAAGTGAGCAACGGGTCAGCTCCAGCTCCTCAAGACCCTTTCCCTTCATACAGCAGGCAGCTAGCAGGGGCTGGGGTCGGGACATCCCTGCTCAGAGCATGCCGACTTACAGCACAGCCACCTGGGGGGCTGCAGAGAAGGCAGGAGGAGCTCTGGGAAGGGGGCACCAATGACTGGGCCAGTGGCATGGCAGATACCACGACCATGAGTCCATGGAGAGGATCTGTCCCCCACGCCTGGACTGTGACTGAGACCCTGCTCCTGGGCATCTGCTGAAGGTGCAGAAGGGGTGGAGCCAGGTTCCATTTGCTCAGGAAACCTTAGTTCAATGCAGTGAAATCCTTGCTGTAAATGGGGTAGAACGTGCATCGCCCACAGTTGTGTGCGGATAAGGATTTCCTTCATGGACGAGTGATCAGCCAGGTGACCCTCAGCAGTTCCAAGGAACTGAGGGGGAGGAAAAGAAAAAACAGCTTGATTAACATACCAAGACTTCTCTGCCCAACTTCCCTCCCTTCCTCCGAGCTCTGTACAACTGTTTCTGCCCAGTCAGGCACTATTGGTCTCATACGGCCAGGTTCTAAATCTGCTCCCTTCTGGGGAATAGAACCTATCCAAGGGCTGCAGGGGTGCCTTCCGCATGCCTAATATGCGGTTTGGAAAGGCGACAGTACCACAGACAGCTCCCACACACTTTGTCTCTGGGCTTCTGCAGCTCTCAGGGTGGGAGAGGCCCCTTCCCACTCTGCTGCTGTGCAGCGGGGGAAGTATGAACTGGGGTGTCACTCCTCTGCCTTCGGGGTCCCATCCCCCTGGATGTCCCCAGAGTCCCCCTGACTGAACTGTTTGTGATGGTCCTAGGCTCATAGCTCCTTAGCAGCATAGACCCAAAGAGTGGTCACCAGGGAAGCCCGCTAGAAGGATAGCTCCAGGAAGACAGATTGCAGGACATGTAAAGCGGGGCCTGTGAGGCTCTTTTCTGTAGAGAATGGTGCCTGTACAGGGAAAGGGCTGAGTTCTGTGGCCTGGGCACACGCTACCAAACTGAAGTTGGAGAGCACAGACTGGCAGAGGCCCCAAGCCTGGCTTGGGGTCTATGGGCCATGCCTAGAGAATCTATTGCTGCAAGCTGGTGAAGACTGAAGTATCAGTTCATGTTCTGCTCATGCTTTGGAGGTTCTCTGAGCAGCTTTGAGGGAAATGCAGGGTTGTTACAATCCCCTCATGTGCTCCCCAGGTTAGGACCCTGTGAGCTAGCCTAGCAGCGTACAGCCTGCCTAGGCTGAGAGTCAAAGGTATTATTGCAGAAATAATTAAGTTTATTATTAATTAACTATAGTTTTGTAAAATGAACACAGAAAACCAATTTCACCTTTCTACAATAATTCAATCAATTTATACAAACCAAGGGCTCACAGTGATCTATCTCATGCCCAATACACTGTAATTCCTTGAAAAAGAGAGTGTCACAGACCCCTCAACCCAGCCCCCTGGCAGGCACCTCTGCTGCTGGTCTTTTGGGGCATAGACCAAGTAGCATCCAGTACCCTCCAGTGTCCAGAGCTGTCTGTGTCCTTAAGCCCTTTTTGGAGCAACCCAGTGCTCCAACTGGGTCCCAGTCCAGGTATCCCCATGTCCAGGGAAAGTTCCAGTCTCAGCAGCCCATTGGGTAGTAGTGGACACCTCAGTTCCATGACCACTTTGCAGTGATGCAGGGAAGGCAGGGAGGGACTCAGGCCCACCCAATTCTCCAAGCTCTAGCCCGGAGACCCTGTCCACCTCACACCAGGCATTGCCTCAACCCCCAGTCGAAGAAGGAACCCTGGGCCACTTTCCCACAGCCCCCATACCTTCTTCTATCTCTGCCTCAGGCTTCTTCTTCTGGCTCCTCTTGAGCCCCAACAGACTAAGTCGTCTTTCCCTTTTCAGCGTTCTTTGCAGGCCTCCTTCTCCAGGTCTCAGACCCCCTTTTCTTTTGAACCCTGCTGCCCCCAGGGAGCCACCCCAGGTGCAGATCTCACAACCTCCTCCACCAACCTGAGACACCCCCAGCCCCAGCATCTCCTGTTACTTTGCCACAATCAACATCAAATTGAAGCTGGGTTTGTGAATAATTAATTATGTAGAAGGCAGTTGTTGAGATGGAGAGGTTTTGTCTCAGTGTGGAGTTATGTGGCAGGCTTCTGCCACTGAAAAATGCTGCCATGATTTAGGCCCCATTCAAGGAGGTAGGAGTCTGTCGGTGGGTGGGGATCGGGGGTTGTGACTTTCCCAGTTTACATGTCTCCTGCTATGTAGCATTAGTGCAGGAAGGTGAATTTTCCAGTCCAGGAGCTGTGGAAGCCCACCAATGAGGCCCAAAGTGGGAATGAGACTGTCTGTGTCCCACTGCCACACACCAGGGGAGCAGTCTGGGCTTTGGGAGATGGTTGGTCTTGCCCCAGTGAAATGGTCAGCAACATCAGGAGACAGGGGAAGACTAGGACCCAGCTGGGGACAGATGATGCAAACTCAGGTGCGTGCAGTTCCACAGAACTCTGACAAGTCGGCAGCACTAATTAGGAGGGGGGAAGAGGAGGGTGGCAGCAGTGGTTAAAGGATAATTTGATGGGGCCCGGAACCCTCCTAATCTCTGGGCCCCCTTCCCATATTGTCTGGGCCACCTTCATGCATGTGCAGGCCCCAGCCTAGGTAGGCATTTGCAGTCACTTCTCAGTACCATATGCATCGGTTATCGTTCCATAAAATTATTCATAATTTTATATGGCATTTATGTCTATAGCGATTACTGTCACGAATTAGCAAACACTGCATAACACAATAAGTATTGTGATCTTTATAGTCCCAATATGCACATTTCACTTCATTAAATACAATGCCAAACTTGGAACACAAAAATTTTATGCTGCTTTCATCAAATTCTGGTGACAGCTTTGTAGTGAAATGTGATGGGTCAAGTGCTTCAACAGCACTGCTTAGACGTTTTTCTGAATTTGGCAACAATCTAGCATTTATATAGTCCGCTAAGGCCTGGTAAAACTGACATTTAGACATTTCAATTTGCTTGCCAGCATTCACAGACATGTTTACATGTACACCTTTAAAGCAACCTCAGCAATTGCTTCACAAGCCTCTTGGTAGAACTCTGAATCACACTCTTAAAGACTAACACATTTACAAATTAACAACTACATTTGTTAGTCTTTAAAAGTGCCACAGGACTCCTTCTCTCTCTCCTCCCCTCCCCTCCAAGATAGCAGTATCATTAGAAAGACAAAGAATAAGCAAACGAACACACTTAAAGTTTTGCATTATAAATCAGTAGTTTCCAACCTTTTTGGTTGAGGGACCAAAATCCAGATTTTAAAACTTTGAAGGACCACCAGTTTATTTAATTAAAAATAAATTAAAAATTAATTGATTGAATTAAAATGATTAAGGAAGATTAAAATGATTAAAATACAGAGGAGGCAGCAGGAGCAGTGGGAAGGTGGCACCACCGACTGCCTCAATGTGCATTTGGGACAGTGACACGGGACACAGCACAAGTTGTCCGCTCCGTGGATTAGTGGTGAGTGGAGCTGCCTCCAGTACCTGGACTGTGACTGAGCCCCTCCCTTAAGCACTTGCTGTGGGTGCAGGTGGGTTGGAGCCGGGACCCATTTGATCAGGAGATGTCAGTCGAACGCAGTGAAATTCTCGCTGTAAAGGGGAGAGAATGTTTATCGCCCACAGGCTGTGCGCAGATCAGGATTTCCTTCATGGCTGGGTCACCTGCTGAGTCACCACCACTGGTTCCATGGACTGGAGGGGAAGGAGAGAAAAGACCCCATTTATAAGGAACTAACCTGCATCTGACTTCTACAGAACTGCAAATCAAACTGTTTCCCCTCGTGCTTAGGCAGGTCCCAAATCACCCCCCTCTGGGAAATGGAGACCATTGCTCTCGGTCTACAGGAACACCTCAGCGTACTCAGCATACCCTCTGAAAAGGAGACAGTCTCACTCCTCCTCCTCCAAGACAATCTGGCATGTTGTTGTCTCCAGAGCATTAAAGATATGGCATAGGTAATCGTTGCCTTGGAGAGAACCGAGTTTTCACAATTCCCTTGACTTAACGGCCCTCACAGAGACTTGGTGGGAGAACTCCCATGAGGCGAGTACCAGCACTGAGGGATAGAGCTTGTTCCAAAGGATAGGGATGGGATAAGAAGAGGAGGCGTAGCGCTGTTTGTCAAGAAGTATACATTTGTTCTGAGGTCCAAAGGGAAGTGAGGGACAGACCTGCTGAGAATCTGAGTGAGAGTAAAAAGAGAAATAACTAAAGCGATGTTATGGTGAGGGTCTATTACACAGACCACCTAATCAGGAAAAGGAAGTGACTTGTAATGTGACTTTTACCGTGCAGTGGGGTTGCTGCGCAACAATTTTGTAGCATGTACATGGCCTCAGAGATTCTCAGCACGTCTGTCCCTCACTTCCCCTTGGATCCCAGAGCCACTGTGTACATCCTTGACATGCAGCGCTACGCCTCCTCCTTTTCTTCCGTACCTCTTCTTTTGGAATAAGCTCTATACCTCAGTGCTGTTACTCGAATCAGGGGAGTTGTCCCATCAAGTCTTTGTTATGCCAGTTAAGTCAAGGGAAGTTTGAAATCCCAAGTCTCTGAAAGGCAGCAATTACCTCCATAATATCTTTAATACTCTTCACTTTGGGATCAACCACACGCCTGATTGCACATCAACCCCTGCCACCAATCTTCTCACCCTGACTTACCCAGAGCGCCCCTTCTGTGAGGAGTGTCCCCAGCCTGGCCCAGTGCTGGGTCAGATGATGAGGTGGGCAGTGACCAAAATGCTTCCTCCCTCAGCCCCTCCCCTGGGGAGATGCCCCCAGCCCTGCACTCTGCTATGTGGGAGAGGAGAGAAGAGGAGCTCTCGCCACCCTTCGCTCTCCCCTCTGGACTTCAAGGTGAATTGGATCAAAGGGAAATGGAGGAGCAGCTCTTCGTCCCATGCCCTTCTGGAGGGGTGTTGCAGAACTCTCCCTGTCACCTGCTGGTAGCTGCAGGGTTGAGGAACCAGCCGGTCTGACAGGAGAACCTGGTAAAGGCCAGTCCAGCTCTGAGGCCTGAGTGGGGCGGGCAGGCTATGGCAGAGCCCAGAGCAGTGCACATGAGGAAGCTGGAAGACATGAGAGGGGGATTGACAGTTGCTGGGGGATTTCTGCTGCTCCCAGATATTATTATTCCCATATATAGAGCTGCAAGATGGGGCCCAATCCTGCTGATGCATTTCCAGATCCCTGGAAGGGAGGACGGTTCCTTTCACTAAACCAACCTGCCCGTGATTTAAGTCCCATTTGGGGAGAGGGGAACCTGCTTGAGACGGTGTGTGTTTTTACCAGTTTACACATATCTCACTGTGCACCAGCAATGCAGGATGGAGCATCTCTCACCTAAGGAGTTGTGGCAGGCCAGAAAGGAAGCATAAAGGAGGAGGAAGGCCATGTTGGTCCCATAGTAAGAGCCTTGGGCTGCAGGGAATGGGGGTCAGTGTTGCCCCAGGGAAGCAGTCATCAGTGTCAGAAGGAGGCAGATGGGGGCCTTGCTTGGCGGGTGCAGTTCCACAGAACTGCAATAAGGCTGTCATAAAAGAAATTTCCCCGTCAATAATTCACAGGGAGCTTTCACTTCAAGGGCGCTGTGTCTTTCAATGAGTTCATTTGTAGTTCTCTGGAATCATTTCTAGATTTGGCAAGAAGCCTCCAAAGTCCCTAGGTAAGACACGTTTTGTCTTCTTCCATCAGGGGCTTCAGCTCCCAACGCCAAAGTGTGCTGAGCAAACCAATGCGGTACATTTGCATCTGGTCACTCTACAGAGTTGTGGGCTGCATGGACCTGTCACAGTCCCTGCAAGGGATCTGAGGCTAATTAAAACCCTGTTCATTGCTACAGCCTTAAACCATTCAGTGCAGACCAGGGATTCCCACTACCGTGGCTGGTGACTCCTGTTGGAACAATCACCATTGAAACCTTTTCCAGCCTTGTCCTGTAGGTACAGATGGAAAACCAATGAAAGCCCCTGAAACATGCAGGGTAGAGTAAGAGCTGCTGACCCGTGTTGTTGCTGACAAAGATCATTAGTGGAGATGCAGCATGTGCTGCCAGTTCCTTTTCCAGAGCTGGGAGTCTGGAGCTCCTGGGAGCAGGGCCATCCTTGGGGCGGGTGAACAGGGCAATCGCCTTGGGCCCTGCGGTTACATGGGCCCCGCGCTGTCCCGTTTCCAGCGGGTTATGTGTGCAGGGCCTGACCTCGCCGTGGCCGAGTTCGGTCGGGAACCGCAGCCGCGGCTGGCCCTTGCCAGCGGCGTGACCTCGGCTGGGATTGGCTCCTTGCGGCGGCCTCGGGTCCCTGGCTGTGGCTGGGGCGGTGGCCCGGGGCTGCGGTCATGGCTCCCTGCCACCTGGCGGGCAGCCTCGGCTTCTGCGGCCGGCTCCCCGGGGTGACTGGGGTTTCGGGGGGGGGGGGCAGCATGAGGGCTGGGGGTGGTTCAAGAGTGGCTCCCAGGGACTGAGGTTCTGATTGGCTTTTGGGGGACTGGGATGAAAGTGGGAAGTAAAGTTGGAGGAAAGCGAATTCTGGTTCATCTGCATGTAATATTCCTCATAAGTAAGGGTTTGTGCACATGAGGATCCATGGGAAAGATAATGCTCAGTAGCTAGGGTGTGAATTGGAAGCGCAATAGCTGCTGCACACCAGCTCTCCATGCAGACACTGTTACTGTCCACAAGAGTGCCTTTGGGAGGGTTAAGTTATTCCTCTTTTGAAATGGATTAATAATCCACACACTAGTGCTCTTAGAGTTGAATATTTGTGTCCCCATGGGGAGCTTTTGCACAGGAGCTATTCAGCTCTAGCTATTCCTGGCTTTTCCCACATGAAGACATGCACACAGTTGGGTTGGGCTGTGGAGTTTGAAAATCTAACGCATGTTCCAAAACACACAATATTATTCTTCCAAAAAAATCTAATGAGCTTTTGGATCTGACTCATTTTTTTCAATCTATCGAGGTTAGCGACCTTGATCTTCCTTTGCGGTTTGTAGCTGAGATTTCAGCTGTACTAGCACTCCCTTGTGGCTTCTCAAAACTTCACCTATGTCTTCTAATTCCTTTCCCTCTCTTTGGTGTCAATCCCACCTCTTGCTTTAAGATTATCACTTGGTCCTCCAGTGCCCTCTTGTCTAGTGTGAACTGCACTATTGTGTGGGTTTGG
>ML688398.1:0-13225 GCA_007922175.1 Pelusios castaneus
TCCCAGAGGCTGCATCTACACTTGTAAATTAAGTCGACTTAAGCTTGCTTAAGTCGACTTAATTTACCCTGCGTCTACACTACAGTTTCCTTAAGTCGACTTAAGCACCTTGCTTAAATCGACTTAAGGAAAATAAAGTCGACTTAATGAAAATTAAGTCGACTTAATTAAACCTCCTTTAAATTCAACTTAAGTCTTGAGTCGACTTAAGCCAGTGTAGACATGGAGTAGCCCTAAATCGACTTAGGGCTACCCCAGGACTACACCAATGCCCTCCCTGCCCCTATGCCCTGCCAGGGTCCCTGTCCCCTTTGCCCCATTGTACCTATGTACAATGGGGCAAAGGCTGAGCCCCCTGGCACTGGGCAAGGGGTGCCCCCTCTTCCCCCGTGGGACCTGCCCTAGGTCCTCCTAGCCCCTAGAAGTCGACCTAGGCATCCAGTGTGGACGCTCTAGGTCGACTTTGTAAGTTTCCCCCAAAGTCGACTTTAATTTTAAGTATAGACTCACTAAGTCAACTTAACTAAGTCGACTTAGTTAAAGTCGACTTAAAATTACAAGTGTAGACATAGCCAGAGACAGGAGCTAGTGACCCCATTGGGTTGGGCTTGAAGGGGATAGCCTCCCCGGGGACACAGGTATTTTCTTATTCAGTTTATTTACCCTCTAGCTCTTCAATGACGGCTGGGTTTGTGTCTTTCAGCACCCGATAGAGCCGGTCCTTGTCCCGTGTGTCCCAGCGTGGCACCAGCTCATACAGCTTTGCCATTCTCTCCCAGTCAGACCTCTCTGCCCATATGCTCCGGTATTGCTCATATTTCATCACATCCCTGCATAACACACTCAAGACTACGTCCACGGAGGAGATTCGCTGAATCAGCTGCTCTCGGTGACGCTCCACAAAATGGTCCCTCGGTGAAGGAGGCACTAAAAAATAATAAATTCATCATTCCAATTCCACCTGACCAGGCTATTTCAGGCAGTTCCCGGAGGCTGATTAGACAGAGCCCAGAGCAGGGATTGAAGCAAAGCTGCCCTGCACCAAGGGGAGCTCAAGGGAAGATTATACTGAGATGTGCTGCGATAGGTTCCTGCTCTTTGCCCCTCACCTCCAGTTCCCCTGTTCATCCCACTCCAGCTCCCCCTGTCCCAGCCTCTCCCAGCATCCCATCCAGGTGACTAGCACTAACTTGCCCAACCAGTGATAGGCCGGCATGGCAGGAGGGAGCGCCAATCCAACTCTGGAAAGGTGGCCTTCTGCTAAGGCCCTGCCAGGGACACAGGACACCTGGGTTCTGTTCCTGAATCTAGTACAAGCTCTTTGGGTGACCTCAAGCACGTCTGTCCACCCCTCAGGGCCTCAGTTCTCCTTCCGGTCCATGGGGAGGATAATCCTTCCCTTCCCCCACCTCTTGGCTGCACTAATGTGATCAGTTCAGACCCAAGAGCGACTCCTCCCCTGTACCGTGCATTGCCCCACACAACGGGCCCCACTCAGGTGCTGCCATCTGAAAAATAATTCCTAGGAATAACCTGCCCCAGGGAAAGACAGCAAGACAGAGTAGACATCATCCCAGACAAGGGACAGAGCCGTCCTGCCCCGAAACTGCACTCATCCTTGTGACCTCCAAAGACCGCAAGGCATGTCTCCCCGTTCAGTCTGGCCTGCTCTCTCCGATATACCATAAAAGCCGGTGGCAAAATGACCCTTTTCTCTCTGGGCAAAAGAAGCTGTTTCACAAAGCCGGACTGGGAATTAACCTCTCTTCTCTAAGGAGCTCAAATCAGTTGTCCCAGGTCAATGGCCAGAAATAACTAAGGAGTCCGGTGGCACTTGTTTGCTTTGCTAACGAAACTAACATGGCGACGCTTTGGGAATCTGTCATCATGCAAGGCACAGAAATAACTACACGCTCTGTGCCACAGACCCCAGACACAACTGGCTGTTTAACTTTCAGACAGAGCCATTCAGTTAAACTCCTGGGCCCGCGCCCCTGTCCGGGCAACACAATCGTAGCTGCCAGGACCTGTGTAATGGGGACAGGCCAGGAGGAATGGAGGAAACACCAGGCACCGGTCAGGGATGTCCTAGATTCACTTGGTCTGGTGCTGTACTTAGTGACTTTCTAAGGCCCCTTCCAGCCAAACATTTCTATGATTTTGACCCTAAGGCCCCTCAGGATCATTGGCACAAGGTACATCATGTCTCATCAGACCCAGCCAATTCACCACACTTAACACTGTGGTCATGCTCTTCATCCGAAAGCCAGGGTGTAAAGTAACATATAAAAGCTAATACCACCCTGGTTATTGATACCATTATGAAATGAATGTGTTAATGTTCTATGTGAAGTTATGAATTCTCACTGGATGATGTTACTAGAACAGGTTTAAGACCAGACAGCCTCCCTTAGGGAAAGCGGATAGACAGGTCTCTCTCACACAAGGGAAAGTGGGTAATCTCTCTTCACAGATTAGCAGTAAACAAAACCACCAAGATCAACCAGTGGGGGTTATCTTGATTCCTGAACTCAAGAGCCAGAGAATTAATGTGACTTCTGCACCCCAGAGAGACATGGGGATTCAGTCTCCCATGAGACCTTCCTTGGCTGTCAGACAAAAACATCCCTTTGGAAATATAAGGAACAGAAAAAGACTGTCTTCACCTTTCACCTTAGGAGACAAGGGAACCAAGCAATTTGATCAATGGGATAATCTTGCGCAGGCCAGCCAGTAAAAGGCTGGAAAGGAGCAGTGGGCTGAGACACACCATCTTGAATGAAGACTGTACCTTGCCAGCTTAAGTTTTTGAATTTTGGATGAGTGTTTATTTTATTTGTATTTAGATGAGTGCCTTTATTTGCCTGTAACCCTCCCCACCTTAATCTCTTTTCCTTGGGGTCATGTGACCCGTGCTCTTTATTAATAAACTTGTTTTGCCTTTCCAGTAAATCATCATCGCTGGGTCAGTTCAGTGGTGTCTGCTTCTAGAAATCTCACAGCTTGGCACATTTTACTCTCTCTGTAGTGGCCGTAAACCTGACCCTTTCTCTGCAAGGGCCCAGTTAGAGGGACTGGTCCCTGCGATAGGACAATTCGGGGGTAAATTTGGGGCTGGAAGGGTATTACTGTCAGCCTGCAAAAAGTAACCAGGTTGGGCAAAGCCAGGGTGAGGCTTGTGAGCTGCTGGCACACAGCTGGGGTCAAAGCTTTGGTCCAAAGCTGTCCAGACAGAAGAGTGACAAGGCAGATGGGAACCACAGGGGGAACCACAAACGGTCACAATCATTCTAACACTTACTCCTGGCACCTCTCTGAGGGGATGAGCCAAGGGAAGGGGTAGGCCAGGCAGGGGTGACTGCAGGAGCGGGGCACAGAGGGAAGTGAAGCAGTTGGGGCAGGGTTGTGTCAGGGAACAGCTGGAGTTTTTAGAAATGTTCCTCTCTACAAACAGACTCATGGGCCCAGACCCACAAAGGTGTTTTAGTCTCTAAAATCCCCTGAGGTCAGTGGGAGTGAGAAGCCCAAATGCCTTTGAGGATCTGGGCTTATGATCACTAGCGCACCCAATGTAGGGTTTACCCCTCTGGCATGACCTGCTGTTCCCTCACTGGGCACAATACTTGGACAGGCCCCAGTACCACAATGATGGGCAAGGGTAAAAACCCAGCGAGGCAAGCTGATATCCCTGCTGGGATGTGCTTGGGGGCAGCCCCTGCAGGTGCATAGGACGATTATTTTCTTAATTTCCTTTATTTACCCTTCAGCTCTTCGATGAGGGCTCGATTTGTTTCCTTCAGCACTTGATAGAGCCGGTCCTTGCGCTCGGTGTCCCAGCTCGGCACCAGCTCGTACAGCTTCCGCATCTTCCCTGGTTCAGTGCAGATATCCAAGTACTGCTCATGGTCCAGAACATCTCCAGAGAGCAGAGCCAAGATTTCATCCACCAGGGAGGCTTGTTTGATCAGCTGCTCTCGGTGCCAGTCGATAAAATGTCCCCCTGAGAAAACCAACATGAAAAAAACCTACTGAACCATGCGGCTAAACAACCAAACTAGTGAGGGCTAGTCCAGGAAACACTTAGGGTACATCTTTAAGGTCAGAAGGGACCAATATGATCATCTTATCTTTCCTCCTGCACAATGCCGGCCACAGAACCTCATCCACCCACTCCTGTAACAAACTTCTAACCTACCACTGAGTTGTTGAAGTCCTCATATCATGGTTTAAAGACTTTAAAATACAGACAATCCATCAGCAAATGAGTTATTCCCCCTGCTACAGAGGAAGGAGACTCGGACTCCCCCCCCCCCTCCACACCTGTGGTTCTTACTGTGGAGAAGCTCTCCTCCTTTGCACCCCCCATCCCTGCCCGCCTTCCAAGCCACTTCCATTCTGCCTCACTCTCCTAACCCCCTCATGCCACTTTCCCCAGCCACCCTTTGCCACCCCCACACAGAAGCAAACCCCAGAAGAAAGCCTGTACAATTAAACACACTTTGTCCCCCCCCTCCCCCACTCAGCCCTTCCTCCGGCACTGGCTGAGTCCTGCATTTGCTGTTAGATCCTTTTCTATGGACACTGGATTTCCAGCTGCTGGAGTAGCATCCCAGAGGGAGATCCCACCCAGCACCAGCCACCACCAGCCAACCCAAACTGCAGAAAGATTTCAGAGCAGGAAACTAGCAAGCCCACCTAGGGTCAGACAAGGACCCTGCCTCATCCCATGGTGAAGGGAGACTGATCAATCCCTGAAAGTTGGGGGGGTTAGGGGGAACAGGCTACTCAGAGACAAAGGGGTAGGTTTGGTCCATATTGGGGCTGTCTGCATTTGGAGCAGCAAAGTCAGCATCTGGAGAGTGCACTCAGCTCCCCATACAAGGGGGACTTTAAATATTGTGGGACTTAGGAGTGCCAGCCCTGTACAGACCAGCAGAGGGGGCAGGAAACCAACCTGGTGCTGACTACTGAGAGCGGAGGATTGCTTACCTGTAAGTGTCCTTCTTCCAGACGGGCTGCTCACATACATTCGGAGTTAGGTGTATACGTCCTCCGGAAACTCTTTTTCTCCTAGCCAATCGTCGTCAGCGGCCACCACCCCCTTGAGTCCCGCACTCCAGCTGTGGTATATAGCTAGCGCTGACCCTGCCCCCCCCTTCAGTCCCTTCTTTCTGCTAACTCCAAAAAGCAGGGACGAAGGGAGGATAGCGAATGTATGTAAGCAGCCCATCTCAAAGAAGGACGTTTACAGGTAAGCAATCCTCCATCCTTCTTCAAGCACTGCTCACATCCATTCGGATATGGGTGACTAACAAGCCTTGGACAGGATGGTGGGCAGAGTTATGGCTTTCCCGCCTGCAGCATGGCTCTACCAAACCTGCACTGTCTTTTGCTTGTTGCACAATGGCACAGTGTGAGATAAACATGTGCACCAAAGACCAGATTGCTGCCCTGCAGATCTCCTCGATTGGAACTTGTGCTAGGAAGGCTGCCGTCAAGGCCTGGGCCTTCGTGGAGTGCGCTCTGACTGGGCCAGACAGGGGTTCTTTTGTTCGATGGTAGCAGTCCTTGAAGCAGCTCATTATCCAGGAGGAGATGCGCTGTGTTGTGACTGCTTGCCCTCTCATGCACTCTGCAACTGCTACAAAGAGCTGGGTCATCTTTCAGAAATCCCTCATCCTGTCACTGTAGATTGAGAGGTCCCGTCTGACATCCTAGGTGTGCCATTTCCTCTGGTTCTCCTTGATAGGTAGCTCCAGGAAGGATATAGGGAGAAAAATGCACTGGTTGATATGGAAGGAGGACACCACCTTTGGTAGGAAGGCTGGGTGAGGCCTCAGCTGCACCTTGTCTTTGAAGAACACTGTGTAGAGGTGTTCCGAGGTTAGTGACCTTAGTTCGGATACCCTTCTGGCTGAGGTGATAGCCACCAGAAAGGATACTTTCCATGAGAGGACTAAAAGGGAGCATGAGTCCAAGGTCTCATACGGGGACCCCGTCAATGCATTAAGCACCAGGTTAAGGTCCCATCGGGGCGTGGGGTACCTCACCTGGGGAAAGAGCCTCTCTATCCCCTTCAGGAACTTTACACTCATAGGATGAGCAAAGGGTGTAACACCATTAAATGCCCCATGAAAAAAGTCGATATTGCTGCCAGGTGAACCCTCAAGGAGGACAGGGCTAAGCCTTCAGGTGGTACAGGTAGTCTAGAATCGCCTGAGTGGGCGCACAATTGGGGGAGAGACCCCAGTTCGTTGCCCAGAGGGAGAAGCGTTTCCATTTCGACTTGTATGTGGCTTGTGTGGAGGGCTTTCTACTTCCCACTAGGATTCGCTGAACCTCTTGGCAGCATGCTTTCTCAGCCAGTTTCAGCCACAAAGCATCCATGCAGTCAGGTGCACGGTGCTCAGGTCTGGGTGTAGAAGACGACCGTTGTTTTGGGTCAGTAGGTCTCTCCTCCCCCGGAGGGTTCTGGGTGGTTGTGTGGACAGATCCAGCAACATGCTGTACCATGGTTGCCTCGGCCATGCCAGGGCTATTAGGATTACCCTTGCCTTGGCACTTTTCATTTTTAGCAGCACCTGTAAATGAGGGATATTGGGGGGAAAGCATAGAGGAGGGGTCCTGACTAGCTCACTAGGAAGGCATCCGACAGGGAACTCTCCCTCCTGCCCCTGAGAGAGCAGAAGATCTGACATTTATGGTTCTCACCAATCGCAAATAGGTCCACCTCGGGTACTCCCACAGGTTGAAGACATCCATTACCGTCTCTGGGTGTAAGGACCATTCATGCTGGGGCAGGAAATCCCTGCTGAGATTGTCCACCTGGTTGTTTTTCATGTCTGGGAGGTGTAAGGCTACCAGGTGGAAATCATGTTTCACTGCTAAGTGCCGCGAGCAGGTGGCCTCCCTGCAGAGGGCTGTTGAGCGGGCTCCCCCCCCATGGCAGCTGATGTAGGACATCACCACTGTGCTGTCCATGAGGACCTGGACTGTCCTGCCCTTGATCTGGTGGAGGAACACCTGGCAAGCTAGGCGGACTGCCCTCAGTTCCTTCACACTGATGTGAAGGGGGTGTTCCTTCCCCAACCACCTGCCCTGTGTACTCAAGTCGGGGCTGGTGTGTGCTCCCCACCCCAGGTCTGACATGTCTGTGATCAGAGTTATGGAGGGGCTCTGGGTCTCAGATGTGACTCCCTGTAATGCATACTCTGGTGATTGTCAGATCTTGAAGGCTTCCATCACCTCTCTCAGTATCATGACCACCTGCTCCAGAGAGTGGTGCTGTGGATGATACACCCTCGCCAGCCAGGATTGCAGCAGCCTCATGCACAGGCGGGCTAACTTTATCACGTACGTGGATGCCGACATATGGCCTAGCAGCTGGAGGCAGTGCCTCGCTGTTGTCCTGGGGAAGCGTTGGAGGGTCGAAACGATGGGAGACATTGACTGAAATCTAGAAAGGGGTAGGGAGGCCCTGGCCCTCACCGAGTCGATGTGGGCCCCTATGAACTCAATCTCTCAAATGGGTCTTCACTGTGACCTCTCTAGGTTAGGAGGAGGTCACGCCTGGTGCACAGGTTGTGGGTCACCAGAACGCCTTCATGGACCTGTTCTGCGGTTCTGGAGAGCAGCCCCTGATAAGCCAATTGTCCAGGCAGGGAAAAATCTGGACACCTCACCTTCTCAAGTGTGCTGCGACTGCCGCTATGCACTTTATGAGCTCTGTTGGGGTGAGTGACAGCCCGAAAGGCAGGGCTGTGAACTGGTAGTGGTCATGCCCCACCATAAACTGGAGGTATTTTCTGGGACCGGGTCATATGACTATGTGGAAGTAAGCGCCTTTGAGGTCAGGAGCGGCAAACCAGTCCCTGGGATCGAGGGAAGGAACTATGTAAGCCAGGGAAACCATTCAAAACTTTATTTTCCTGAGAAACCTGTTCAGGCCACGCAGGTCCCTTTTGCCTGTGGGATCAAGAAGTATCTGGAGTAGAAGCCTTCTCTCCACTCTTCGCTGGGTGCCCTTTCTACTGCCCCCAGGCTGTGCAAAGAGGAGCATTCCTGCTCTAGCAAGCCTCTGTGGATAGGGTCCCCGAGGATACATGGGGGGAGCGGGCTTCCCCTTGGGGGCCACGACCTGAACTGTAGTGCATAACCATGAGACACCGTCTCCAGGACTCATCAGTCCCATGTAACTTGGGCCCACTGGTCCTGGAATCGGGACAATCAGTCCCGGAACGGAGGGGAGGGGTAAGTTCCCGGGCTAAGGTTGATGCTCTCTGGGCTCACATCAGAAACAGCATCTCTGGTCACCCCTCTAGTGCCCGGAGGGCTGGCTGGGGGGCTGTTGGGAACCCTGGCCCCTAGTTCCCCTGTCCGCGTCCCTGCTCCGAAAAGGCCTCTGCTGTTGCAGGAAGGGACACTGCTGCTGAAGCTGCTGCTGCTATGGGGCCTGCGGAAGAAAGGGGCGCCTGGAAGACTGGGGTGGGGGTGTACATCCCCAGTGACCTGCAGGTGGCCCTGGAGTCCTTCATACTATGCAGTCTCAAATCTGTGGACTCTGCAAACAGGGCCTGACCCTCAAAGGGGAGGTCCTGGATCACCTGCTGCATTTGTGGTGCAGGCCAGATCCCTGACGCCACGCCGATCTCTTGGGGGCCACCGCTGAGGCTATGCCCCTACTGGCAGTGTGCATGACGTCCCAGGAAGCCAGGAGGGATGCTCTCTGACCAGCCTTCATCCAGGAACGTCTCAAAGGTCGCAATCTGGTCTGCCAGGAAGAGGCTCTGGAAGCGTCAGAGGGAGTCCCTGAGGTTCAGATTATATCTCCCCATTAAGACCTGCTGGCTGGCGATGCGCAGCTGTAAGGAAGTTGTTGAATAAAATTTCCTCCCGAACAAGTCCATCCGCTTTGAGTGCTGTTCTTTGGTGTGGACACAGGGAGGCCCTGCTGCCTTTCTTGCTGGTTAACGGCGTCGACCACCAGAGAGCCTGGTGTAGGGTGGGCGAAGAGGTACCCAAGTATGTCCACAGGCACAGGGTACTTCCTCTCTGCCCCCTTTGATACACGGAGGATGGAGAACAGAGTCTGCCAGCATGCCTGTGCTATCTTTATTACTCCCTCATGGCACGGCAGGGCTACTCTTGCAGGAGAGGCAGAGTCACCATCGTCAAAGAGGGGGGCGAGGTCCTCCCTCACCACCTCAACAGGAAGCCCTAGGTTGGACGCCATCCTTCTTAGGAGGTCCTGGTGAGACCTTGGGTCCTCTGCTGCAGAAAGAGGTCTCTGGTATAGCACCTCATTCAGGGAAGAGGAGGATTATGGGAAAGCCCCCTCCTAGAATGACCCGTCTGGGCCCTCCCCTGTGCCTGAGTCCGCCTCCAAGTCCCGGTGCCTTGAGGAAGCTCAACCAGACCCGGAGGGTTGCGCTCAGGGCAAGCCCCGGGAAGAGGAGTCCCCAGCCGGTGCCATCCATGGGTCCCAGTAAGCCCACTGGGTGGGCCAGCCCTGGGTGGTCTGCACCAAAGGAGGCAGCAGTGCCGGTGCTGGTGCGCCATTCAGGGGCATACTCCTCCCGCAAGGTCGGCGGTGCTGGGGGCAGTCCTCACAGTCCCGGCCCCTGGTGCCGGGGCTCTCGGGCAAGGTTGATGACGTGGTAGGAGAGGGAGAGCTTTGTCGATGCCAATAGACTTGGGATCAGTGCCAATCTCTCAGTGCTGAGAAGTCCCAGTGCCGTTTGCGTGATGGTTGAGCATCAGCGACAGGCATCTCTTTGCGCCTCTGGCGTCCAGTTCCTCCGGTGCTGAGGAAGATGAAGAGACCTTCCTAAAGTGGCAGGCCATGGCCTTCCCCACTTATGGAGGGGGGGAATTGTTGGGTGGCCACGAGGAGGCTGACGAACTGCGTGCCAATGCAGAGTGTTGGGGACCTCGCCATGGGGTCCTCCCTGACTCAGCCTCCAATGGCAGCCCCGTGCTGGGGGAGACCGGCTGCTCCTGGGGCGACAGGCTTCGGTGCCAAGATTCACTGGAGTCCGAAGGGGTGGCCCACCTGGAAGTGGGCACTGGCGCCGGGGTGTGCTTCCAAGCCAACGAGATCATGGAGGGCTTCCCCCTCAATGTCAGCAGACGGGGGATCAGCGGCTTTGTCTGGCCGGGGACAGCTGACCTTTGGACCATGTCAGAGATGGGGATCGCTGGCTAGGCCCTTTTCCCTCAATCTTTGGAGTAGCCGGTGCCGGCACCCCATCCCGAGCAGCACAGCGCTTCTTCGGCACTGAGGGAGAGCAGTACCGGGCCTGTGCCGGTGCCAAGAATGATTGCAGCGATGACGACGGTCCCAGTGCCGGCACCGGCGCCCATGCGGGTCTCAGACCTGCCTCAGTGGGGATGGCTCAGAGGCAGCTCTCTTTCTCTCTCTCTCTCTCTCCTTCTGTGTTCTGGATTTGAAGGAGCAGCATATATGGCGCTTATCGGTTTGGTGCCCTTCACCCAGACACTTAAGGCAACGATTCTGAGGGTCGCTGACCGGGAAGGCCTTCCAAGAGTCAGTGCATGGCTCGAAGCCTGGCATGGCTGATGCACCAAGCTGGGACCAGTCCGGATCAATCGGAGCCGAACTATTCTAGCTCTGGTTAACTAAGCTGGACAAAGTTACTCTATTCTAAGCTAACTCTAGGCTACAGAGAGAGACAAAGACAGGCACCTGTGAGATCGCAAGGAGCGAGTGTGTTCCAGACCAACACTCAGGGGGAAAGAAGGAACTGAAGGGTGGGCAAGATTAGCACCACCTATATACCGTGGCTGGAGCATGGGACTCCAGGGAGTGGTGGACACTGGCCTTACGAGGATAGGCTAGGACAAAAAGGATTTCCAGAGAACCGTGCACTGCAGCACATATACACCTACATCCAAATGGATGTGAGCGGTGCTCGAAGAAGAACCAGCAGAGATCAACCCAGAACCCCAGCTCAGGGAGGCAGGAGAGGACTTGATCCATGTGGATGGGACAGGGAAGACACCATAAGGGAACACTTTTCTTTTGTTATTCTAGCCCTCATTTACAGCACTGCAGCACTCATCACAGGACTGGAAATGTGCTAGTTAGGGAGCCGGGGGCTGTGTGCAGTGCGGAAGGTGGGAGGGAGCAAGGGGAGAATTTGTTATACTATTGATGCTCAGTATTTCAGTAAGCTTTAACTTTAACCCTTTCCTTCCCTGACACCTTTGTCCCTTGTCCCCAGTAAAGTCCCCTGTGTTATATTGTTTTTCCAAGCATGGGGGAGCAGTGCACTGTGGGGTTTCTAGTAAAGCACTGTGTTGTGGAATCTATTGCTAGGGAACACAGCAGTGCTGTGAGTGGTTTCCCAAAGGACAGCACCCTGGTGTGTCAGGCACAGAGCTAAGTCAACTAGACTGTAGTCTGCAAGAGCTGAAATAAAGAGCCCAGGACTTTGCACACCAGGAAGTAGCCACCCTGATTAGCAAACACCAGAGAGAAGGCTTGATTCCTGCCTGGGGGAGGAAGTACACCAGTCTTCTTGGAACTCCTTAAACACCCATGTCCTGCTTGGATGCCAGTGTCATGGAAGGGGTAAAAGACAGTGAGCCCAGCTACTATCCACATGGAGATAGGGTTGGGGTGAATCCGCTTGGGTCACACAAGGAGCTGATTTCCTGGGGGTCATTTATTTACCTTCCAACTCGTCCATGAGGGCTGGGTTTGTGGCTTTCAGGGCCGAGTACAGCCTGCTCTTGAACCGTGTGTCCCTGTTCGGCATCAGCCCATATAGCATCTGCATCTTCTCCGATTCATTTCTCTCAACAGTTATCATCTGGCGTGGCTTGTTCTGTGTGCCCAGTTGTACCAGAGACCAGACTTCGCCACTTGCTGCCCAGGGAAAATGTCCTCGCTGCTGGCTGGTAACACCTCCCCCTGAGAAGTCATTTAAAAAACAAAACACAAATACCGGTTCTCGTGATCCTACTTCAGGATGTTTGTGGCATATGGGCAACCACTGGCATGGCCACATCCTCCCCGTTATTGCTCCATTCCCCACTCGGCTGGCCCTGTGGCTGCAGAGGAAAAAGATGATTCCCCTCTGCCCTTCATCCCACACACTGCTAGTGTTCACTCCTGGGTTAACACAGGGGGAGGACAATGCCCAGATGCAGCAGCAGAGAAAGAGCTGGGGACACAGAGCACAGAGCAGAGACCCAGGGGGACACCAGGAGAGCAGAGCCCTGCACACATGTACAGACATGGTCACCCAGACAGACAAATATTTTTAAGGGGGACTTTCAGGAAAAGGAGATATGAACCAACTTGTGAAGCCAGGAGGGCCAGATTAATGCAGGGGCTTTAGGGACTGCAGCCTAGGGCCCTGGGGTGAAGAGGTGGAGGGAGGGCAAAAAATCTGATTCCAGCCAGCTGGTCCCTGCTTCTAGGGAGTGGGAGGTACCACTTTAGGGAAGGTAAGAAAGCTCTTCCCAGCTGCCTCCCCCCTGCCCCCCTTCCCCCCCAGGGAGCAGCACCTCCTGGTCACACCTGGCTGCAGGAGGAGGGTTTGACTCCGGGCTGGATTCCTCCCGAAGCTGCAGCCACCTGCCTTTGTTTGCAGGGTGGGGGAAGCATCCTGCACTGGGCTGAATCTTGGACTGAAAGCTGGGGGTGGAGGGCACAGCATGCAGCTGGTTTACAGTGCTGGATTAACACTCTTATGAGCCTAGGGCTATTAGGTTTTGTGGGGCCCCTGGACAGCCACTGGTGACCCTGGGAATGGGGCAGTGGGGTTTCTGGTGCCCAGGGGCCACACTTACATTGGTCCCCTCCCTCATCAGCAGCAGCATCGCAGGCTGGGCTCCCCACTATCCACTCCCCCCCCCCGGCCCCCATCAGAGGTAGTAGTAGCAGCAGGATCCTGCACTTCCCCCAAAATGTGCTGCAGAAAGGCGGGGGGGGTCCCTGACAATGCAGCAGAGAGGCCAGAATGGGGCAGCTCCATCCTTGACGTTTGCCCAGGGCCCCAGAATCACTAAGACTGCTTCTGGCAGGGGAGAGCAGGTGGATGGATGAGGAAGTGTTTTAAACACATAGGGTCCAGTCCAGCAGGGTTTACTGGGCTGTTACCTCACCAACATCACTAGGAACTTTGCCTAAGTAAGGACCGAGGGAAAATAGAAATGGAACCTCACAATTTAGATTCAGTCACGGAATCTCATTTGG
>ML688398.1:17961-64804 GCA_007922175.1 Pelusios castaneus
CCTTCTTTCTCTCTTTCTTTGCTTCCTTCCTTTCTCTTCCTTCTCTTCTTTCCTTCCTCTTTCTTCTTTCTCTTCCTTCTTTTTTCTGTCTCTCTTCCTTTCTCTTCCTTCCTTCTTTCTCTCCCTTTCTTTTCCTTCCTTCTTTCTCTCCCTTTCTCTTCCTTCCTTCTTTCTCGCCCTTTCTCTTCCTTCCTTCTCTCTTTTTTCTTTCTCCCTTCCTTTTTCTTTCCTTCTTTCTCTTCTTTGCCTTCCTTCTTTTTTCTTTCTTCCTCTCTTTCTCTTCCTTTCTCTTTTTTTCTTCTTTGTCTTCCTTTTTCTTTCCTTCTTTTTTCTTTCTTTCTCTTCTTTCCTTCCTCTTTCTTCTTTCTCTTCCTTCTTTCCTCTTGTTTCCTTCTCTTTCTTTTTCTCTTCCTTCCTTTTTCTCTCTCTTCCTTCCTTCTCTCTTTTTCTCTCTTCCTTCCTTCTTTTTTTCCTTCCTTTTTAAAAAAAAACTTTAAAAAAATTAATTATAAATAAAAACCTTTCTAAAAATTAAATTTGAATTCAAAATTCATTCAAATTCAATTAAACACAATTAATTAATTCTATTTACAATCACTTTAACTTCAATTAATGCCTATAATTTCTGTCGTGTGAGTTTACACAAAAATTTTATTCAGAAAAAGTTTTGCACACGGCTTGAAAATTTTGCACACAAGCCGCCAAACCTTAGAGGGACCATTGCTCTGGACACCCTCCAGTCTGAACCTGTCACACATTAAACACAAAGATTGTAACAGTGACCTAGTGCTAAATTGGTCTACATCATAATCCTGTTCACTTTTGCTAGGTATCCCACAACACCTTGCATTTGCTGAAGTAAGCGTTTGGCACAAGCCGATAGGAAACTTGTCAAAACCAAGCTACACTTATTTTATGTCTTAATACAAGCTAGGGAAGAATCTGGAATGCTGATGTCAAAAACAAAGATAAGAAAGGGACAGAATAAGTCAGAGAACTGAGACAAACTGATCAGTTGGATTTTAATGATGTGTAACCTGTAAAGTCATATAAATACCAGCTGAAATGTGTAAGGTGAATGTTCCATCACTGCAAAGGACAACTCCTTGGAGACTTATATCGTATAGAACCGTTTTCCCGTACAATATTAATAAACATGCCAGCCACTGGTTATTTGGTCTGTTGAGTATATTTGATCAAAAACAACCAACCAACCAACCAAAGTGTGGCCAAGCAATTGACTATACCAGAGGTTTACAGCCTTTTTTCATTTGTAGATGCCTAAAATATTTCAAGTGGAGGTGCAGACCCATTTGGAAATCTTAGGCATAGTCTGCAGACCTTCATGGGTCTGTGGACCACAGGTTGAAAACCACTGGACTATACCAACAGCTAGGATGAGAAGGGAGTCCTGACCCTCGGTGACTCCTGTCCTGACACATTAACAATCACACAGTAGGGGCAGGAACAGAATCCAAGAATTTTAACCTCCAGTCTTTCTCTCTAACCACTCTCCATCAGCACAGAGCACAATGCTGTTTTTCTAGCCTCCACGGAAGGAAGGAGAATCATCTCATTTACCTTGGGTGTCACCTCCACATTTGATTGACTGGACACAGTGTAATGCGAATCAAAGCAGAGGGGCTTATGGGTCTGAAGAGATGTCGGCACCAGCCTTGATGGGCATGTTTTTTCATAGTCATCAATGGCCTGCAACATAGAAGCATCGTCCTTTATTGGAACTACACAGAGAAAACACAACAAAGGCTGCCACGATCTGGGATCTTCCCTTTCTCTCCCACACAGCAGCCCTCCAAAAGGACCCCACTGTGCCAGGTGCTGTACAGGAGCAGCAAGAACTTCTGAATAACGCAGGCTGCTGAAACAAGAATATAACTAAGAAGAACCAGAATTTCAAGGATCCATTCTTTTTTTTTTTTTACCATCAATTGCCATTAGTGTGTTACCATTTGTAAAGCTACTGAAGTGTTTTATTTCAAAATCGGCTTGATGCTTGAGTCTCAGTGAGAACTACAGAACAAACCAAGTCTGAAGTGCCTACTCTAAGGTTATCTGAATACAACAAATCTGGGACCAAAACAGAAGTTACTTGTATTTTTCACTAATAATCTATTAGATCATTTTCTGGGTAGTGTTACAATAATAATAATTCCTATTTTTTGTACAATGGCTTTCATCAGTTGATCTCAAAGCGCATTACACAGGGAGGTCTGTATCATGATCTCCATTATAAAGATGAGGAAACTGAGGCACGGAAGAGGGGAGTGACTTGCCAAAGACCACTCTGCAAGCAAGGGTCAGAGTTGCGAATTGCTGGAGTGAAATGTATAGTGGTAGAAATTGGTCTTTAGAAATACATTTCAGTGCACAGTTACCCCATCAGCAAGCCTTGTGAGTTACTCCATACTCTCTCCTATGAGGGCTCACACCAATTGGATCACAATTCAAAATGATTTGGACTAACTGGTGAAATGGTCTGAGGTAAATAGAATGAAATTCAATAAAGACAAATGCAAAGTACTCCACTTTAGAAAGAACAATCAGTTGCACACATGCAAAATGGGCAATGACTGCCTAGGAAGATGTACTGCAGAAAGGGATCTGGGTGTAATAGTGAACCACAAACTAAATATGAGTCACGGTGTAACACTGTTGCAAAAAAAGCAAACACTATCCTGGGATATATTAACAGGAGTATTGTAAGTAAGACATGAGAAGTAATTCTACCACTCTACTCCATGATGAATAGGCTTCAACTGGAGTATTATGTCCAGAAAAGAGCAACAAGAATGATTAAAGGACTGGAACACTTGACTTATGAGGGAAGATTGAAAGAGCTGAGGTTTTTTAGTCTGGAAAAGAGGATATTGAGAGGGGACATGATAAATGTATTCAAGTATCTATAAGGTTGTCATGAGGAGGAGGGAGAAAAAATGTTCTCCTTAACCGCCGATGATAAGAAAAGAAGTAATGGGCTTAAATTACAGCAACGGAGCTTTAGGTTGAACATTAGGAAAAAAATTCTAACTGTCAGGGTGATTAACCACTGGAATAAGTTACCTAGGCAGGTTGTGGAATCTCCATCATTGGAAGATTTTAAGAACGGGTTAGACAAACACCTGTCAGGGATGGCTCAAGAGGGTCCTCGGTCCTGCCATGAGTGCAGGGGACTGGACTCGATGACCTCTTGTGGTCCCTTCCACTTTCTACGATTCTGTGATTGTACCCACTAGCTCATTCACAGTTACCTTGACCCGAGAGTGGTCATTAGGGACCATGTAGAGGTGAAGGGTCGTCTTTGCCATCTTGAATGCCCAGTAGAGCAGCACGATGGAGTGAATCAGAGTTGGTGGCTTGGACCGATTCCCCCAAACCACTCCATACAGAGAGAAGATGGGGTTCCTCAGCACAGCGTGGAATGATGTCACTCGTATTGGTGTTTCCAGGGTCATCCCCTCCTCGATGAAATGGGAGATTTGCATCCGGGAGTGGTCAGTCCCTGTCAGTGGGACACAAAGCAAATGCTGCTCCATTAGCCTGACAGTTCTGCAAACACCTTCCCCGCAGAAGCAGCTCTGAGAGCTCCTTAGATTCAGATGCTGGCTCCAAATGCCTCCTCTTTTCCCTATACTCAGTCTGACATCACTCCCTGGGAGCTCCCATCCTGAGTTTGCATCATACTCCTGGTCCAGAGCCTTGGAAATGGGAACAGAGCCATGAATGATGTACACTCCCAAGGCTAAAGGCTCACAGGCCAGTCATTTCTACTCCACTCATCCTTGATAAATGACTTGGAGATCTACAGATGAAAAGCCATGTATTAATAGTTCCCAGTACCATATTAAGTATCATGATATGTTACATATTAAACTAGTACTATAAGTGGAAATAGGTTACAATAAAAACTTAAATGATATTAATCAACATGGTCACAGTCTTGATTCTGACAGCATTTGTGATGGTGACCGTAACCGTGATCATGAGTGAAATTTCAACTAAGTCTGTGACTGAGTAAAACAGTGGTCAGATTTGTCATTTCAGTTATGATTATAATTATGGACGTGATTCAGATTCAAGCAACGATTGTTATTTGATTACAATTGTGGTTGATGACTACAATTACAGCTGCAAATATGATTAACATAACCACTGGGATTACAGTAATATTGCTGCTTGTTGGCTTACAACTGCGATCCTAGACTCATAGACTACGAGCAGGGCCAGATCAAGGCCAAGGGGGGGGGCCGGGGCTGCCCATCATTGAGCACCAATTAGGCCCGGGCTGGGCAGGCAAGCTGTGAGCAGCAACAGTGGCTACTCGGGTCAGCCAGGCTGGATTTTGGAGGGGCCACAGGGCCCCCTTTTAGCCCGGGGCCAGGGGCTTAAAACCTAAAGCCCCTGTGGTAATCCAGCCCTGACTATGAGAAGGTCATAAAGTACAGTCCCCTGCAATCATGGCAGGACCAAGTATCGTCTTCAACCATCCCTGACAGGTGTTTGTCTAACCTGCTCTTAAAAACTTCCAATGACGGAGATTCCATAAACTCCAGAGGCAATTTATTCCAGTGGTTAAGCACCCTGACAGTTAAGATATTTTTCCTAATGTCCAACCTAAACCTCCTTTGCTATAATTTAAGCCCATTGCTTCTTGACCTATCATCGGCAGTTAAGGAGAATAATTTTTCTCCTTCCTCTTTGTAATAGCCTTTTAGGTACTTGAAAACTGCTATGTCCCCTCTCGGTCTCCTCTTTTCCTCATTGTGATTAGAGGTAGGAGGAAAAACAGATTTTTCAGTGCACCTGCAAATTTGAAAGTCAAGAATAAATTGTTTGGGGTGCAATGAAACAACCTGTTTCAGATTCAACCATTTTCAAAATAATTCTGAACTTTTAAAAATGAAGGGAACAGCGATTTAGAAAAAAAACTGAAAAACAAAAACATTTTCTTTTCAAAAGGGTGAAAATAAAAAAAATTGAGAAAATTTTGTTTTAAGCTTTTTTCAAAAACTGACCAAAATTTATGAAACTTTTTGGTGTGGCCAAATCTGCATTTTTGCCCCCCGCTTGAAAAAAGGTTCATGCAAAGATTTTTAACCAGCTCTAACTGTGATTAATATCTACTTAATATCAGCAAAACAAACCATGAGTCCAGTGGCATTTTTCTAGACTAATCTATTTAACACATCAGCTTTTGTGGTTATCATCGCACTTCATCAGATGTATGAAATGGAAACTGCAGTATGTTACATGCAGAGAAGGCTGAGTCACAAGGTAGTTTTTAGTCTGTAGTAGCAAATCAAACAAGCTGTGTTGATTCAGTTTCCATCCTGCCTTTGCTGAAACAGACTAATACAGCTCCCCTCTGGTACTTAATATACCTATGTTCATGATTAGCATGATGTTTACTTATTTATTTATTTATTTATTTATCAATTATTACCTCCCCACCTGAGACACTGGAAGAGAGGGAGGTGAACAGTTCTAACTGAGTCACATGGCTGGGGTTCTAACTTCCCAGTTAAGGTGTTAAGCCCAGTTACTGCCCTTAGCTACCATACCTCTGAGACACACGAAGTGCGGGAGGTGAATGGATGCCACGGCCATGGCTGGTTCCGCCTGGATGTTGAACAAAGGGCCAGCGATCATCCATTTATGACTGTTCCATGCCCCCAGATGCTGATCCCAGAAGCCATATCTGTATTCGATTGTCACAGCTGCACTCACCTCAAACCCCAGTTTGGTTTCAGAGCAACGATACAAGCCTGCCCCAGAGAAGCGAACTCTGCATGGCACAAGCAGAAAAAAAAGAGAAGAACAGAGCTAAGTGACACTGGAGTTTCCTGGACTAACTCTGGTGCTGTTATAAGAATGTAAAAACAGCCATTCTGGGTCAGATCAACAGGTCATCTAGCCGAGTGTCCTGTCTCTGACAGTGGCCAGTGCTAGATGCTTCAGAGGGAATGAACAGAACATGTCAATTTCAAGGAATTCATCCTATGGTCCAATCCTGGCTTTTGGCACTTGGAGGTTGAGGGACACTCAGGGCATGGCATATGTCCCTGATCATCTTGGCTAACAGCCACTAACAGACCTAAACTCCATGAAAGTATCTAATTCATTTTTTAACCCAGTTATATTTTTGGTCTCCTGGTACTGAGTTCCTCAGCCTGACTGCATGTTGTATGAAGAAGTTTCATTTTGTTGGTTGATTTGTTTTAAACCTGCTCCCTATCAATTTCATTGCACAATCTTCGGTTTTTGTGTTATGTGAAGGGGTAAAAACCACTTTCCCCACACTATTCATAATTTTGTAGATCTCTATCGTATCCCCCCTTTGTCATCTCTTTTCTAAGCTGAACAAGTGCAGTCGTTTTAATCTCCTCGTAAGGAAGCTGTTCGATATCTCTAATCATTTTTGTTGCCCTTCTCTGTACCTTTTTGAATTCTAATATATCTTTTTTGACATGAAGCAACCAGAAGTGCACACAGTATTCAAGGTGTGGGCCACCATGGATTTTATAGTGGCATTGGGATTTGGGCTGTCAATTAATAGCAGCTAACTCAAGCGATTAATTTGTTTTAAGCTAATCTGAATAAAGCTGATTGATCATGATTAATTATTTTAATTGCACTCAAACAATA
The DNA here is from genome assembly GCA_007922175.1 of Pelusios castaneus. Classification (NCBI taxonomy): domain Eukaryota; kingdom Metazoa; phylum Chordata; order Testudines; family Pelomedusidae; genus Pelusios; species Pelusios castaneus. The sequence goes on from ML688398.1 coordinate 24,625, forward strand.
ATAGAATCCCAAATTCAATGTATTAGAAATACTTTTGGATGCTTTTCTACATTTTCAAATACATTGATTTCTGTTACAGAGAATAAAAAGTGCACAGTATTCACTTTAAATTATTTTTGATTACAAGTATTTGCACTCTAAAGAAGATAAACAGAATATTTTTTCTCTTCAGTTCGTCTCATACCAGCACCGTAGTGCAGTCTCTTTTTCATGAAAGTGCAACTTATAAATGTAGAATTTTTTTGGTTACATATCTGCACTCAAAGACAAAACAATATAAATCTTTACAACCACCAGTCCGTTCAGTCCTACTTCTTGTTCAGCCAATCGCTAAAACAAACAAGTTTGCTTATATTTATGGGATCTAATGCTGCCCATTTCTTATTTACAATGTCACCTGAAAGTAAAAACAGGTATTCACCTGGCACTGTTGTATCCAGCATTGCGAGGTATTTATATGCTAGATATGCTAAACATTTATATACACCTTCAAGTTTCAGCCATCATTCCAGAGGACATGCTTCCATGCTGATGACACTCACTAAAAAAACAATGTTTTAATTAAATTTGTGACCATACTCCTTGGGGGAGTATTGTACATTTCCTGCTCTGGGATTCTACCTGCATTTTACCATATATTTCATGTTATGGCAATATGGGATAATGACTCAGCACATGTTGTTCGACTTAAAAATACTTTCACTGTAGATTTGACAAAATGCAAAAAAGGTTGTAATTTGAAATTTCTAAAGATAGCAACAGCATTCCACCCAAGGTTTAAGAATCTGAAGTGCCTTCCAAAATCAAAGAGAGCGGAGCTGTGGAACATGCTCTCAGACATCTTGAAAGAGCAACACAGATGCAGAAACCACAAAACCTGAAACACAGAAAAAGAAAATCTGCTGGTGGCATCTGATTCAGATGATGAACATGGGTCAGTCCACACTGCTTTGGACCATTATAGAGCAGAACCTATCAACAGCATGGATGCATGTCTTCTCTAATGGTGATCGAAGCAAGACGGGGCAGATTAAGTACATCTGGCACGTAAACATCTTGCGACACGAACTACAACAGTGTTATGGGGAGACCTGTTCTCACTTTCAGGCAACATTATAAACAAGAAGTTGGCAGCACTGTGTCTCATACATGTAAACAAATTTGGCTGAATAAGAAGTAGGACTGAGTGGACTTGTAAACACTGAAGTTTTACATTGCTTTATTTTTTTTCAGAATTTTACAACTAAGTTCAACTTTCATATTAAAGAGATTTCACCACAGTACTCATATGAGGTCAACTGAAATACAGTACTATTGCTTTCTTTTTTACAATGCAAGTATTTGTAATAAAAATTCATATAAAGTGAGCACTGTATACTTTCTATTCTGTGTTTAACTGAAATAAATATTTTTGAAAATGTAGAAAACATCCATGAATATAAATAAATGGTATTCTATTATTATAACAGTGCTATTAATCATAGGTTATTTTTAGTCATCAGCCTTAATTGGGATATTTTCTCTTTTATTATCTATTCCTTACCAATGGTTCCTTAACATTGTTAGCTTTTGTGATTGCCAGAGCACACTGAGCAGATGTTTTCAGGGAACAATCTACACTGAGTCCAAGATCTCATAGCAAATTTAGACCCCACCATTTTGTAAGTATCACTGGAATTATTTTTGCCTCTTTTCACCTCTTTTATTCTTCTGTTTACAAATGGTGGCTTTTTTGGTTCTTCTTATTATTTGCAGTAAACATTTAATTTGAGCCTCTATTGTGGTGGTTTTAGAATCATAGATTAGGGCTGGACAGGACCTCATGAGATCATCTAGTCCAATTCCCTGCTAAAAGCAGGACCACTCCCACTAAATCATCCCAGCCAGGGTTTTGCCTAACCAGACCTTAAATATCTCCAAAAACGGAGAGTCCACCACCTCCCTAGGGAACCCATTCCAATGCTTCACCACCCTCCTAGTGAGAAAGTTTTTCCTAATATCCAACCTCGACCTCCCCAGCTGTAATTTGAAACCATTACTCCTTGTTCTGTCCTCTGTTACCAGCCTAGCTCCCTCCTCTTTGGAGTACTTCTTCAAGTAGTTGAAGGTTGCTAACAAATCCCCCCCCCCCCCCAGTCTTCTCTTTTGTAGACTAAATAAGTCTAGTTCCTTCAGTCTCTCCTCATAAGTCATGTGCCCCAGCCCCCAAATCATTTCCATTGCCCTCCGCTGGACTCTCTAATTTGTCTTCAAGCAGCTTGCAGGCAATTCACCCTTGTGCCTGTCCCTTTTAGTTTCCATTTAACTACTTTCCTCATTTTTATGTAGTTCTCCTTTTTGAAGTTAAAAAACTACTGTGGTAGGTTTCTTTGGCATTCTTCACCCTACAAGGACGGTAAAATTTAATTACATAATTACATTATGGCGACTATTACTGTGCAGTTCAACCTCTTCGACTAAATCCTGTGCACTACTTAGGATTACATCCAGAATCAACTCTCCCCTTGTGGGTCCCAGGACAAGCTGCTCCAAGCAGTCATTTATGGAGCCTAGAAAGTTTATCTTGCCCTCCTGTCCTGTGACGATGTACCCAGTCAATAAAAAGGTAGTTGAAATCCCCCATTATTATTGCATTTGGTCTTTGTAGTCTGAGAATTTCACAATTAGTGTCACTGTCCTGTGGTTATTACCACTTGTCCCTAGCCAATTTCACTACTTATTTAATTGACACGCCAGAAGAGCCTTGTCTAGATTACAGCTCCCACTGGTGCAGCTACACAGGAGTTAGCACCGATGAGAATTGTGTGAAATTCTCTAGTGTGGAGAAGGTCTCAGTGCAACAGGAGCTGGGCTGTGCACACAGACACAGACAGCTGAAGAGGAGGTGACACCAACCTCCAGCCCAGCTCTCACCTGTACGTCTCTTGTTTCCCATCTGGATCCCGAACAATCTCTGGCTGTATTTCTTCTGGAGGATCCTAAAACACAAGAACAGGCCTTAACTCAGCTCCACTGAGGATTTCCCACTGAAGAGGGAATCTCGTCTGCTGTGGCCAAGTGTTCAGCTGGGGGCTGTTTTCATGGTATGTGACTGGTGGAGCAGATTCAGCCGTCAGCTGGATTCCAGCCCCAAGGACAATCATCCTTCTGGGGTATTTCCCAACGGACTGAGATGCCCCCGTTCACATCTATGGTGCCTGCTTATCTTTATCTAATTGAGGTGGGAGGGACCCTCGCTGCAGACTGCCAGGTGTGATCACATTCCGGATTGCGGGAAAAGAAGTTTTCTGTAGTCATAAACTGTCTCCCTAGGCTACCAGCTGCAATGGCCTGGGTGCTCCAAATATCTCTGCCAAGAGAGATGAGATTATTCCACATTGATTCAGTCCTTCAGCCCAGGGCCCAGCTAGTTCTTTGTTACATTCATCTACCACTGAAGCCAAGAAGAGCTGCATGTACACAACCAGTTAGGCCTCCGACTTACATTTAGCCATGCTCCTGATGTGTAACACATTCTGTTCCAAATAGCACAACAGATACCAAAAGATCAAGAGAAATGGGTGTGCATTGGCCATTCTGCTGCTGCATTATGAGAGAGATTTGAAACCCAGCATTTTAAAAATGCAACTGATGCAATCCCTTCAGACATAGAACCATAGAATAATAGGGATGGAAGGGACCTCACGAGGTCATGCTTGAGAGGAGGGCAGATTTCCATCCCCACTCTCCCAAATCTATAATCTGATCATCTAGCTAACAAAGGCACAATGAGATCCAGTGGCTGGACCCTGAAGCTGGACAAATTCAGACAATACAGAAGACACACTTTTTTTTTTTTTTTTTTAAACAGTGAGGGGAATTAACTGCTGGAATAACTGACCTAGGGAAGTGGTGAATTCTCCATCACCTGGATTTTTCCAATCAAGACTGGATGTCTTTCTAAAAGCTACATTCCAGTTCAGTCAGAAGTGAGGACACAGGAATTACTGGGTTAGGTTCTCTGGGCTGGGTGATGCAGGAGGTCAGACTAGATGATCAAAATGGTCACCTCCAGCCTTAAAAATCTATGAATCTATGATATGACAGACTCAGGGTAAATCTACACAGGGCCGTCCCTGGGGGTGGCGAATGGGGCAATCGCCCTGGGCCCCATGGATAGGTGGGTCCCACGCTGTCCCGCTCCCAGCGGGGCAGTGCAGGACCCACGCCATGGCCCCCCCACGGCCGCCCTTCCCAAAGGCAGCGGGGCGGGCCAGGAGCACTTCCCCTGGCCCCAGCGTCGGCCCTGTTCCCTGCCCCCAGGGCGGAGCAGGCAAGCCTAAGGGTGGGGTCCCGGCTGCAGCCGCAGCCACTTCACCTGGGGCTGGCTCCCTGCCGGCAGGCAGCCGTGGCTCCCCGCTGCCCCCCCCCCCCCGGGGCTGGGGCCACGGCCTCAGCTCTCCGCTCCTCCCAGAGCCAGGGCTGGGGTCTCGGCCCCCCACTGCCTGGTGGGCGGCCTCGGTTTCCAGGGCTGGCTCCCTCCGCAACCGGAGTCCCTGGGGGCAGAGCAGGTCAGCCCGCTGCACTCCCCACCAGCATGGGGGGGCGGGGCCCTGCCTAGGGCAATTGGCCCTGGGCCCTGTTCCCCCCAAGGGACGGCCCTGAATCTACTCAGAAGCTGATGCCTAAAAATAGCACTGTGGTAGCTAACACAGACTAGCCTGAATACAATCCCATCTGAACTCGGTGGCTACACAGCTATTTTTGGGTGTGAGCTGAAGCAGAGGTGGCACGTGTACAGCCACTCAAGCTGGAAATTACACCCCCCAGCTTCTGCATAGACATACCCTAACAGTCTGACAAAGGCACATGGGAGGAACGTGTCTTTCTTGTAAATCACACAAGTTAGCAAACAGGTAAAAGAAGCAGTGAAAACACAGTACCTCGGCTTTGAAATCAGGTTAGTTATTTGCATTATAGCCTGTAGGGTGGCCAATGTCAAATGTGAGCTGCTAATCTGAATCAGGAGCAGAGTTAATGTGTCAACACTGCTCTTTTAAGTTGAGTTGAACTATTGCTTTGTTCTGTGGTCCTCGTCTGGAGTTCCCAGGCACCACTACACCAAATAAATAAATTATGGAGCCTAATGCAATGGGGCCCTGGTTCATAACTGGGACACCTATGGGCTACCGTCATACACCTCATAAATAATTAAGAACACACTTTTTTTCCTGCAGCAAAGATAACTTTAAATAATTTCTGATACCTCCATTTGCTGTCACTTGATTGGCTCACCAGGCATAAACCCATCTAAATAAATTTCTTCTGATCTAAACAGTGTAGTGCTAAAATATACCAGGCCTGGCTCTCAGAGTGAAATCACAGCCAGAAACCACAGGGAAGAGGACAATATAAAATAGAAGGAAAGAGATTGATAGACAATGAGCAACGGAAAAAACACATATAATCCCTTACCTCCTCTCTGGGACACAGTTTGCATGTGTCTGTTCCCCAGCTGCTTCCAGGGAGATCTTCCTTCCTGGTTTGTTTTTCTGTTGCAGACCGGGAGAGATTATTTCAAGTAACACATTCTCAAAGGGATTATTTTTTAAGTGTGATTGTTTTCTTTTTGGTTTGGTTTGGTTGGGGTTTTTTGTGTGTGTTGGGAGAAAAAGAAATGAAACCAGAGCAGTGGCCGGTTCTGCAGCCCGGAGGACATTAATGACTTTAAACATTAAAAAAATTCTTTGGGTAAGGCTTAACTAAACAGAGAAACAAAGGGAAAGAGAGGGGCCATAAGAGGACAAGGGGAAAGGACCATAGAGGAGGATGTGAGGAGCAATTGTGGAGGGGAAGAAACTGTGAGGGAGAGATCGGAACCAATAGCCAAACAGCACAGAGAAAAATACTATCAAAAGCAGCCTGATGTCAGTGCCAGCAATCAACAGGAGATTAAATCCCAATCAGCTACTAGGGGAATGCTGTGTGGATGGTCTGAACATCAGGCCAAGGCAGTGTCTGGATTCTGTCCACTCTGTCCCATCAAACGTCGCCCAGTCAACTTCAACCTCACTCACCTGCAGTTTCAGCCTTGGAGGTGGTGAAGGAAAGATGCTTCTTTATGAAGGCAATTGCTGGGGAGAGTGAAATTACAGTATAAATAAACAAACATAAAAATCAAGCACAGCTCTCTAGCACCTTTTGGTCCAAAGCACTTCTCATAGGTAGGAACACGCAGAAACTGACAGACTGGATCCAAGCTGAGATCCACCTACCCCAGTGTCACATCTCAAACAGTGGTCAGCATCGGATGATTTGGAGGAAGGCGAAAGAACCCGGTAGTAGTAGATGTTCAGGAATCTGCCTCCCCACATAGGTCTGATCCTGGTCTCTAAGTTAGAGACTAGCTTAAACTCTGAACTAGATGGTTCACTAGCCCCTGCAAAATCTCTGTCGTTATTAATTATGGTACCTAGGGATATTCTTGCAATCCATATGGCTAGCTAATCCCTTCTTAAATTTTGGTAAATTCTTGGCCTCTGTTTTCTTGCAGCAGGGAGTTCCAGTGGCTAATTATACTTCATGTGGAAAGGATTTCATTCATCAGTTTTGAATTTGCCACCTTCCAATTTCATTGAATGTTCCTTTGTGTTAGGAAGTGGGAAGAACTAGAATTCCTGACCTCCCTTCACATGCCATTCATTATTTTACATATTTTTACCATGGCTCCTATTAGCAAACACCTTTCTAACGTAACTATCCCAGTCTTCTCAATCTCTCTCCATAAGAGATTTTTCCCCATTCCACGTAAACATTGTCATCACCCTCCTCTGGACCCCCTCTAGTTTGGCACGATCCATATGGAGATGGGGTGTCCAGGACTGCACACAGCATTTCCAGGGAGGCCATACCACTGATTTATATAAAACCATCATGAATCCAGCTAAACTCGGAGTGACCCCATTTAAGTCAATGGAGTTAGGGAGAGATCCTCACTTCAGCAATCCTGGTGTAAAGCCAGAGGAATGCCACTGAAATCAGCTTCTGACCTCACTTATTCTGATGTAAATCCAGAGTAACTACCTTGATCTCACTGGAGCCAAAATCTGATTTACACTGGGGTTACTGAGATCAGAATTTGGTCCAAAGTGTTTGTTTGCTGTGAGGGCCTCTCACCAACCTGCTACAGTAAGAAAAAGAGGATGTGTAATAAACGAGAATTCGAGAGGAGGCTGGATTATATATACTCCTTCATATGCGTATGTGAAAGAACTATAATGTTCTATACATGCACAAGGGTCATTCACCCATATATTGAAATGTAGCCACCTCTGGGGTGGGGCACAGGAGCTGGGTAGCAGCCATCCTACACACAGATCACCCACCCAATACTGAAATGCTCTTTAGCCTGGATCTTTTGGAAGGAAAGGGGGAATGAAATTTAGCATTTGTCTCAGGAAGCCAACTCTAGATTTTGTATTCCTCCATCAACCCCCACATGGCTTCTCCTGCGGGAAAAGTCCAACAAAGCTCTAACATAATGACCGGACCGCTCCAATGACCCTGCTCTGATACAGTCACTGTTCATCACTGCTGTGAATTTCCCCGAAGGCCCTGCCAACCTGAACAATTCTCAATTCACCAGTTGCTAGTATCCCTCCTTCACCAGGGCGAATCTCAACACCTGCACGTGTCATGTGGCTCTCTGGTCCTAAAGACAGGCCAGGCCAGCATGACAGAGCAGAGGAGTTCTCCGTGGAGTGGTGCTAGGGATCGGCTGCCCGAACAGAGAACTCTCTAACAGTGGAGTGGTGCTCTCCAGACAAACAGACACAGGGAGAGAGCAAATGATTAGCATTACATGACAGACACGCGCAGCTCTGTAAGATACGCAGGTATCTCTACAATGAGCTTGGGATAAAGAGATATAATAGACCAGAAGGCCAGGCTTTGACAGGCTCAGCACAACTCACCTGAATCACCTGCTTTGCTGAGAGTGGATGACTTCTGTTCTTGTGGATGGCTCGAAGCTTGGGGAGACAGTTATAAGAAAGTGACCTTAAGCAGTGAAAACGGTCCATGACTAGAGATGGGCAAAAATTTCATGTGACTTTTTATTAACAAAACATGCAGATTCAGTGATACCAAGATGTTTTGTGAATTTGTATCAGTTTGGCTGAATTGTTCCTTTAGGAGAAAACCTTAAAAAATATTCCGAAAGAATCCAAAACGTTTCATGCTGACATCTTGTAAACATTTGGATTTTTCACTGCAAAACAACTTTTTGTTTCAAAGTTTCCTTTCATTTCTTTTAATAGCAATCCGAAACACTCTAAAAGAGTCAAAGTGAAAAAAAGTTTTCGATTTTGTCAAAACAAACTCAAAATTAACTATTTTCAATTTTTTTAAGTTGCCATTCATTTTAAAACAATAATTTTCAGTTTGATCCAAATAGAAATTTTTCTCCCAGTATCCTGCCTTCCGTCAGTGGCCAATGCCAGGTGCTTCAGAGGAAAGGAACAGAACAGAACAGGCAATCAAGTCACCCATACTCCGCTTTTGGCAAACAGAAGCTAGGGACACTGCAGAAATTTTTAAAACATTTATAGCCAAATTGTTTTGACAGCGTAGCCTCGAGATCTGTTGACACTCATACCCCAGTGAGGTATGAAAACATGCTGGAGGACTGAAGCACAAGGTAAATATGATTGGCCAATTTCAAACAGACAACTCATGCCTGAGCCAGGCTTCCATATTCAGAAGGAACCTCACAATCCACCAGAGCAGTGGCTTCCTTTTACTTAATTTCCACTGGGATTTGCTTGAATAAGGACAGAGCAAAACTAGAGTCCAAATGTCAGCCACTGAGGACTGAACTCTCACTTGTTGAATATTTGTCGTGGACAGGAAATGCTCTGATACCAGCAGGGCCCCTATCCTGATAGGAAGGCAGGCTGATTCTGTGGTTAACCGACTAGATTAGGACCCACAAATCGGGGTTCAATTTACAATTATGCCACTGACTTCTGCAACATTTGGGGAAGTCACTGTCTGGATCTCCGATCCCCATCTTAAACTAAAGATAATAACCCTGCCATTGTCTGCCTTGTCTGTTTGAATAGGGAATTCTTTGAAGCAGGGATTGTCTCTCAGCATGTCCGTCTAAGGCCAGGTACAATCAGCCCCCGATATCCTTCAGGGTTTGTGCAGCACACATTGCTCTCAAGTGAGTAATCGTTGCTCACAAGCAACAGGGAGAGAGATTTTGGAACTGGCAGAAGGCTGGGTGACGGGAGATTTCACTCATTTGACCTTTCCACCCCCATGTCTCCCTACCCTTGAGCAGCCAAGTTCTCCAGCCCGGCCATGCAAAGGTCATCCAAGCCCAGGGCACACTGGGATGCTTCCCATAAACCACTGGTGCTGAGTCCATCGGGGTCTAGCACCAAACCCTGTAAATGGGCACATGCACTCGACCAGGCCTGGAATGGAGACCTTGTAAATGGAATGAAGTGCCTCCGCTTCAGTGCTAGACAAGGCCTAGGTATACCTCTCCGGAGTCTGGCGTTAACATCTTCCAAGACTTTTGCAACCGTCTTTGAGCTCCCCTTGCAGTGCCTGATCAGCAAGTCAGCTAGCGCCGCAGGATCAGCCAGCGTGACGGGGCTGGGCTCGGATCCCTGCTCCAGCAAGACTTCCCTCAGTTTATCCTTGAATTCCTCCAACTCCTCCTTGCGCAGGGCGGTCAGCTCCCTCAGCAGGCCACTTCTCACAGAAGTCTCCATGCTGCTTCCTGAGCAGCCAGGCCAGCAGCAGGAGAGAGAAGCAGGAAACCGCAGCTCACTCGGTGCCACAGGAAGCAAGAGATCTAGAGATTGTTGTGTTGCTCCCAGAGAGAAGTGGGAAGGACTCAGACTACTGGGGGCCGTCCCATTACACTGCACACTTGCACTTCCTGATACTGCTTGTCTTTACTACAGTGCAAAGCTGAGAAAGATCACACTGCCCTGCCACGCTGCTGCCTAACAGAGATCACGGCTTCTCTGTTGCCTGTGACTTTTATAAACGGCTGATTTCCCCCATCCAGAGATCAGTGTGCTGTTTCTCAGTCTCCCAGAAACACAGCCGGTTTGGAAGCCCTTTCACTGACTGTGCCATTATAGTTATGGGATTTAAATGGTAGAGACACATTCTAACATCAGTGGCCTCATTTCAGATTTACACCAGGCTCACCGAGATCAGAATCCAGCCCAGACTGCAGGAGAGTCACTCTAGATTTATAGGCACATAACCAAAAGCACAATCAAGCTGTGACTCCATCGCCTTTAGTGGAGTCACTCCAGAAAAAGCACTGAGATCACATTCTTGACAGCTGTGTATTTGAAAGGGCTCTGCATACATTAACTAATTAACTGGCTCACACAACCCCCTACAAGGTAGGCCAGTATCATTTTACAAATGAGGACATGAACGTATGAGACAAGGAAAGCAGCCAAGGTCACACTGAAGATTTCCTGCTTCCTAGCACCACATTTGCCTCTGTCTTGGACATCTTTTTAAAAGAGAAGCCACTCCACCTGCCCTGATGCTGCATCTGTTGCTGAACAATACCTGAGTGGGGGTTGGCTCTGCTTTGAGCAGGGGTTGGATTAGATAGCCCCTGAGGTCCCTGCCCATCCTGATCTTCGATGACTCACAGCTACACTCAGTGAGTATTAGCTAGCGTGTGGATTCACACGGTGAGCGATATCAATGGATGTACGTGTTGTAAGGCACTGATAGAGTTAACTATACTGGCTCTGTACCAGACAGCCTTCCTCTAATAAAGCACTTATCTTTATGCCCCTTGTTCCAGCCTGTGCCACCACAAGACGGGCAGTTGGACCCTGTCTCTCCAGATAGAGAGACGCTATGGAAAAGGAATAAAGGAGGAAGGATTAAGTGAGAGTCCACTGCAGCATGAGGTTTGCATTCCGCGCCTTTGAGCACCAGAGCAGCCCTCAGAGAACAGGCTAAGCAGAAGAAAAGACAGAGGAAGCCTCAGATCCTCAAGAGCTTTAGTCACCTAACTTCCTTGGAGCCCATGGGAGTTGAGCACCTAAACATCTTTAAGGATTTAGGATGAGATCCCATCCAGCCTGAATAGGGAGAGACAGACAAAAACAAATAAAAGCTATTAGGCCAAGTCTCTACAGTGAAAGAGGGCTGCAAACCCAAAGCCAGACACAGCTGAACCAGGAGGAGACTAAGATCCCAACCTGCCTTCAAGGACACAAAGAGAGGCCTGTGGCACTTTTAAAAACTAACAGATTTATTTATCACATGAGCTTTCGTGAGAGAAAATCCCACTTCATCGAACGCTCATGCGATTAATAAATCTGTTAGTCTTTAGAAGTGCCACGGGACACTGTTTGTTTCTCTTCAATAGACTAACACGGCTACCCCTTTGGAACTTAAAGGACACACTTTGCTTTAATTCCCCTTCCACTGCTAAGAACTTGGAAGAGGAGAGAAGTTGTTGCAGAGTAGTGGTTAGTTCACATTTCCAGTAACATCTCTAGCAGGTCAGAGTATTTTAGTAGTTTCTTGTGTCAGGATTGCCTCATCTGGAAGAAGAGTCCTTTGTGAAGATCTATTTAGTAAATGTTATTAAAAATCCTGTTTAAAAGAAGAAACAGTTTGCAGAGTTTGAGTTGCCAGAGATCCAGGTAGAGTGCACAGATTATTGACGAGCGCATAGAGTTTGGTTAGATGTTGACAAGTGCAAGGAGTAAATAATCTGCAATTCCAGAGGGGTAGACATGTTAGTCTAGTCCAGCAAAACAAACAAGAAGTCCTGTGGCACTTTTAAAGATTAACTAATTTATTTATCGCATGAGCTTTCCTAGGCACAATCCCACTTCATCAGATGCATGAAATGGGCACTACAGTAGGTTATCCCGGATAACAGGTCGAGGCAGATGACAGACATCCTGAGGCCTTCAGGGCTAACTGTGGCTGAGATGTTCTGTATCTAATGGTGAAGAAGTGGGTTAGTCACAATGTGAAGAGGTCCACAAACATAGCTGCAAAAGCAGAACACCTGAGCCACCTCGACGGAACATTTTGCCAGTAAAGAGCCCCTGAGTTTCAAAGAAATCTGGGGCAGCTGTATGAAAAATACAGAACAAAGCAAAACGCAGGACACAGTTGGACAGTCTGAGAGCAGCAGGTTCACTAATCTGGGGCAGGGTACTGAATTAACTCCTCCCATATGCAACCAGAAAAGCAGCTCATTGGTCAAACTTCACGACACCTGGGCCACTCCCACTAGGAAAGACTATAAAGCTTTAGGACTCCACTGTCTTTCCGTGCATCATTTCCTGCTCCCAGTTCAGCCTGGGACGTTCCCTGAACTGCCACAAACTCCCTGTCTGACCTTGGGCTTGTCACTTCATCTCCTAGGCCACGGTCCCATTAGTGAAATGGGGTGAGCAGGACTCCCGTGCCTGAGGCTGAATATATTAAGGTTTGTGAAGTGCTCCAACACAATAGAAATGGGAAGTCACGTAAGTCCTTAAGACTGATAGGTAGCAAGGCCCTTAGAGCAGAGAGGTAAGAGAGCACAATATGAATATACTAGTTGCAAGCTATGCCCCCTAAATGTTTTAAACTGAGCTGGTGAGCTTCATTTTTCCCATCTGGAGGCTCTTTCCCACCACGCCTTCCTCATGGAAGAAGAAGAAGATTTGAATGTCCATTAAAACCCTGCGTGAACTGGCCGTAGCGGTGTTAACAAGAGAGGGAGTTGCCAGCAGAGGTCCGGAGGGGACTCTGATTTTGGAATTCACTTCTCCTCAGCTTGGTCTCAATGTGTTACACCGCAAAAGTCCATCTGTGAGCAGCCATTTGGGGAACCCTGGGTGCAGGGTTCCAATGGGACAGTGTGGAAAAGCTCAGGTTTTTGATTGGACTAAATCTGTTTTCTGGCTGGTTGCTCTAACCACTAACCACCACCCCCTTCCCAACAGCTGGAAATCAAAACCGGGCATCTTGATTCCCACCCCCTGCTCTAACCCACCAGCACTTCTGCCAGCAAAATGTGTGTTGCTCAGTGAAAAAACACACTCCCCCAAGTGACAAAAGTTTTGCTGGTATAAAGGCTAATGTAGGTAAAGCCTAAAAGGTGGGAAACTCAAAACTGATCAGAGGAAATTCAGCACAATGTGCAACTGCGGCACAGGAACTTCCTGTCACAGGCAGTCCTTGAGACCAAGACTTTAGCAACAGGCACAAAGGGATTGGACATGTTTATGGGTAAAGAGACTATCCTGAGTTGGCCTGATTAATTAGAACAGTTTTGGAAGGGACATTAATCCTTATGTGCTGTGGTTTAAACCAGTGGTCCCCAACCAGTGGGTCAAAAGTGCCCCACGGGGTCTTTCAGAGTGGCTGGGGCTTCCCCCCTCCCTTACTGGCTGCAGAAAGGAGCCACTGCTGAACTCCCTGTACCCAGGTGGAGCACATTGCTGGTGCAGGTTCCTTGCTGCACTTAAGGGGACGGGAGATCACCACTCCCTCCCCTTGGCTGTTGCAGGGAGCATGGCAAAGCACTCCACTTGCGTCCTAGGCTCTGGGTCCCTTGCTGGAGCCAGAAGAAGGGAAGCACTGATCTCCCATACCCCTGGCTGCAGAAGAGAGCCACTGCCTAGGGACCCAGGTGGAGGAGGTGCCATGTAAGCTCCCTTGCTGCAGCTGAGGAGACAGAAATCAATGCTTCCCTCCCCCTGGCTGTAGTGGGGAGCATGGCAAAGTGTGCTGCCTAGGTCTACAGGTGCTGGAGTCCCAGCTGAAAAGAGAGGGAGGGGAGCACTGAACTCCCATCCCGCTGGCTACAGAAGGGAGCCACTGCAAGGACTCACATGGAGCGCTCAGTTTCCCTGCTGCAGTCAGGGGGATGGGAGATCCTTCTTGCTGAACTCCTTCCCTTTGGCTGCAGTGGGATTGGAGGAGGCTGCAGGTGGAGACTGAAGGCCCTTCAGGGTTGTAATGATTATAGTTGGGATTATAAATTGGGAACCACTGGTTTAAGCTAATCCCTATTGGGGTGGGACTTTAATATGCTGGTGCAGATTACCCCACATCTGCTAATGCAGGTTTCTTCCCTTCCTCTGAAGCATCTGTTCCTGGCCACTGTCGGAGACAGGACATGTCTCTCCTCTTTTCCTTTGTGATGAGCCCAGATCTTCTCCAGAGCTGAGAGTAGGAGGGACAAGAGACTCCACTGAGAAAGTGGGTTCCCAAACATATCAATGCTGATGAATCCCATGCAGACTCAACTCCTCTCTTGACCATTGCGTCCCCACTCTGTATTGTAGGTTCAGGATTTGTAAAATCTTCTGCCATGGCCCTTGCATTCCTGAAAACAAGAGACGATCAGATATGTGATGCCTTTACAGCCATGGCTAGCTGGACTCAAATTCTATGGCCAGGTCCACCAAGACTGCAAAGGAAACTACAGACCTTCAGACATCACCAAGCATTAAAGAGGACACTACAATTATTGCAGAAGGTTCAGAGATGGGTGATAAGAATTATGGGAGGCCTGGAGAGACACTTGTAGGGGAGAGATGGAAAAGACTAGGGCCAAGTCTATACCACAGGGCTAATTTGGCGTGTAGCTGTTTTGATTAGTCCTATGATGCTGTCATTAGTGTTGATATGTGGGCAGAGTTAGCAGTGGGATTTGTTGCAAGGATATGTGCCTGTCTTACTGTTTCTGTTGTATGGTCTATAGTTGCTGGTAAGTATCTGATTAAGATTGGGGGCTGTCTGTAAGCAAAGAGAGGTCTGCCTCCCAAGGCTTGGGAGAGTGAGGAATCATCTTGTAGGATAGGCTGTAGATCATTGAAGATGTGTTGTAGAAGTTTGATTTGGGGGCTGTAGGTGGTGACCAGTGGTGTTCTGTTTTCCTTCTTGGGTTTCTCCTGTAGTTGACTTCTGGGTATCTGTCTGGTTCTGTCAGTCTGTTTCTTCACTTCCCGAAGTGGGTACTGTAGTTTTAAGAATGTTTCATAGAAATCCTGGAGGTGTCTGTCTCTGTCTGAGGGATCAGAGTAAACATGGTTGTTTCTTGGGGCTTGGCTGTAGACAATGAATCATATGGAGTATCTTGGATGAAAGCTTGAGGGAGTAGGTAATTATAGTAGTCAGTAGGTTTCCGGTATAGGATGGTGTTTATGTGTCCATCACTTATTTGAACTGTAGTGTCCAGAAAGTGGATCTCCCGTGTGGAATGCTCTAGGCTGAGTTTGATCGGGGAGTGGAAATTGTTGAAATCTTGCTGGAAATCTTCAAGGGCATCCTTTCCTTGGGTCCAAATGATGAAAATGTCATCGATATAGCATAAAGAGAGGAGTGGTACTTGGGAACGAGAGCTGAGGAAGCATTATTCTAAGTCAGCCATAAAAATGTTGGCATATTGTGGAGTCACGCTGATACCCATATCAATGCTGTTGATTTGAAGATATACATCAATTTGAGGATACATACAGATAAGTTCATTACTGAGTGGCCTGGGAGATTAAAGTGATTTCCTATTTGCTTTTGAATGTTCTTATTTCTGATGTCAGATTTTGTCCATAGATACACAGATACAAACAGACATCTTCCTTTCCAAATACCTTCCTGTTGCAAATGGGGAAACTGAGGCCCAGAGAGATTCTGTGACTTGCCCATGGTCACACAGGGATTTTGTAGCAAAAGCAGGAACCGAACCCAAATCTTCTGAGTCCCTGCTCAGCACCAAAACTAAAATACCGTCTGTTGACAGGGAACACAAAAGACAAAAGCAGTTGGGCACTGGCGGGGAATGACAGACTTGCAAACACAACCTTGTGAGCATGGCATTCTTACCACACTGTTGCTGATTCCCAGTCATTGGTATTACGGGGCTATTTCCTGAATTTGGCTGACGTGGTTTTCCAGGCCAACTCCTCATCTCCACTGGGACATTACTAAGACCCCAAAGGCTGCATCCTCCTTCAATCTATTCAGCAGCAGAAAAAGTAGAACCCAAAGATGCAGGGAGATTACCCAACTCAGCCTCACATTCTCTTAAAGCATTGGCCACAAGGCCAAGAGGTCAATCGCCAGGAAAGCAACAGGAAACAGGCTGGGATAAGTCTGGAGTGATCAGTCCTCCACCCCTCTACCATGCTGAAGTTGCCACAACATTTGACCAAGTGGATTTTGAAATAATGCCTTCCCCTTGCGTGGGAAAGTAACTCAACCACTTGTCTTGCAGTTATGCAAGCAAAGCAGTCTTTTTACTGGTTCTGTTTGAGTGCCTGCTGAGCTGAGAGAGAGTTCCTCATGGTTAAAGCCCCAGAGTGGGTCTCAGAGCTCCTAGGCTCTATTCCTGCTTTTCCCACTGAATACCTGTCTATCCTCAGACCAATCACATCACCTCTTTGTGCCTCCCCATCTGTCCAGTTATAGCTCAGCATACTATGATCCAGGGATGCAGACTTTAATCTTTACCTGTTCTTGGCATCTTCATGAGTCTCTCCACCAGATCTCCCATGGTTGATGGCCCTCAGCACCTTTGCAATTCCCTCATCCCCAAAGAATCTGATCACTGAGTCAGTCAAGGTGGTGGGATTAGTTTCCTGCAGCATGTCCTGGGAAATGGTTCATATTCCTCCTTTAGGGGTGGAAACAGACAACTTCGATTCTTTTGGGGTAAATAGATCGTTTGTCCAGTCTGACCTTCAGTCTTAGCCACATTTCTAGTTTGCTTAACTTATAGTTTCTCCATACATCTCTTGATCCACTCACAATGTGCAGAGGGCCACTTTGCACAAGAAATCAGGGTAATACCCTGTATGTGGTGACTTGGAGGGGTTTTTTAGCTAGTTTGGAGGCAGGAAGAGGTTATATATCTCCAAATTATGATGGGTGATTAACAATACTCACTTAGCCATTTCAAGTCTCTATTCTTGGGGAGAAGAACTCCTGACTTTGACTGACCAGTGGGTCCTCCTTAGAGAGAAGTCTCTCACATTATGTGAACCTTTAAAAAAAAAAAAAAAATCATCTTCCTAGGTAGATCCCTATTTTGGGCTAAACAGAGGTGGAGGGGTTTTCTAATTTTTAAGGCCTAGAAGGAATCAGTAGTTATTAATCAATCAAGGCGCATCAGTTCTAAATATCTCTTACACCAACAGAGTGGGAATGACTGAACCAGGGATTTATCATAGAAGATTAGGGCAGAAGAGACCTCAGGGGGTCATCTAGTCCAAACCCCTGCTCAAAGCAGGACCAACTAAATCATTCCAATCAGGGCTTTGTCAGCTTCTAAGGATGGAGATTCCACCACTTCCTGAGGTAACCCATTCCAGTGCTTCCAGGTATAAAAGCATGTGCTAAAGAAGTGCCGGTAAATGAGGCCGTAACAAGTCAGATCCCGTTTGGACTGGCACAGGGGGGCAGCACACACACTGACCACTGGGTTACACTCGCCTGCAAGCCATTGCCATTCCTGACTGGGCCTGTCCTGCACACAGTGCCCACTTTCCTTCTCTCTGAGAGGCACTGCCCACCACCAAGTATTACCACAATTCCACCTTGAGGTTACTCTGCTTACATTAAATGAAAAGAGGGTTGGGGCTCCAGAATGACACTAAGTTACAGCAATCAGAATCCAGCTCTGGTGCTGCTGAATTCATTCCCTGGTGGACAGACCTCAGCCCAGCTGTGCCCGCTAGCCAGAACTCCTATGCCCCTATTCCTTACAGTTTGCACAGACCCACTTCAGACTCCCTCTGTGGGACGCCCTTGACAGAGATATGGAAGAAGTGCATCCACCACTAGCCTTGATGGTGTACTGGACCTCCAAAAGTAGGTCATACAACTCCAAACTAAGAACCATCTGCAGTCCCAAGCAATGTAGCTCCTAGTGCAAAATCAGATACTCCACAAATCCCTATCATAGTCCCAGAAGGAAAATCCCGTACTCTGGGCCCTGATTGGGCTATCCTCTGAACTGAACCCTGCAGTATTACTACCTGAATGTTTTGGTGAGAACCACTAGAAGGTCACAGGATTCCTAAATCAACTCCATTTCCTTTTTCTGCTCCATCCTTGAGCATTTGCCACTGACCAGGCCAGGGTGAGACAAGTGATTAGTTTGCTTACTGGAGGAGTGCTGGACTGGGCCTCTCCCTTGCTGAAACAAGGCAGCCCAGCCTTAATGGATTGGAACACCTTCCTATAGTCATGTCCCACCACCTTTGATTACCCACATATGGCTTGTTCAGCAGAAGCCACACTACAAAGGCTCCAAGGCCTGCAGCCCCCTGAGATCCAGTGACTCCCGATTGATGTTGAATGGTACGAGGAAGCCCAGTTGCATCATTTTCAGCATGAGGTCAGTGAGGAAGTAAAAGATGAGCTAGCCTATGCTGAGATCCCTCCATCCCACTTGGAGGCATTTATTGACCTCCCTCTCTGCATCAACAACCAGCCACACGAGTGAAAGTTGAGGAAAAGCACCCGTCTATCATTCTGCCCACACCATATGCCAAAGACCCTAGGGCCCACAAACTGATGCAAATTGCCCTGGGCCTCTGACATTTGAGCCAGGAAAAAGAAAAATGGCAATGGCACAGTAATCTATGTTTTCATGGCAGAGCGGCAGGAGGCTCCATAGTCACATGCCCATTGTGAACCTTGACCTGCAAGGAGTTGGGAAATGAGGGAGCCCAGGCTCTATGGGGGAACCAGCCTGGGCACCACACTCTGGAACTATCCCCAGCCCTCAAAGAAGGGTGGGTCCTGCCCACACTTCCAAGTTTGAACAGAGTTATGTACTATCGATGGGGCCAAGCTGATCATTCCCCAGTGGGCCCTGATCAATTCTGGGGCTACTAATAACATCATAGAGGCTACGGTCACTCAAGTGCTATGACTCTCCCTCCGTTCTTCTAGAAATGACAGATGGGTCCTTCCAGTCCTCAGGAAAGTGTACCACTACCTAGAGGCTTTAATCCAGGGCCTTTGAGAAGTGCTATCATTCAATGCAATCCATTCCCCACAATTCCCCCTAATTCTTGCTACCACCTAGATGGGGCAGCAGGACCCTTGCATCTCCTGAGAAAGAAGAGGGTCAACTTCTCCTTCAAATGCTGCCAAAGGGTCTGCCTGCATGCAGGGGGGCTCAACCTTTTGGACCTGTACTCCAGTGCCCAATCAGAAGCAACAACAACTGGCAGGGAATTCCAGCTGGCAATGGCTAATCGGGAGGAATCACTCCCAAACCTGAGACCCCTTCTCCCTGAAAAGTATTAGGATTAGGTGAATGTTTTTTAAAAGAAGCAGGAGGACATACTACCGCCACACTGAGACTGCCCTACAGATCTGCCACCCAGAGCAAAGGTCCTTCATGGATGGAACTATGCAATGTCTGAGTCTGAACTGGCAGCATTTCATGAATACATCCAGAAGAATCCTGGCCAAGGGCTTCATCCTGCACTTCATCTCTCCAGCAGGGACACTACTCCTTTTTATCAGGAAAAAGGATGCTTTGCCTTTGTTTAAATTGTCAGTCCCAGGTAACAATCAGAACAGATATACTCTGCCCTTGATCCCCAAGTTACTAGATAGCATGCAGTCTGCCAGAATATTCACCAAACTAGACCACCAGCATACTTACAACCTAGTACCATCAGGGCAGGGAATGAATGGAAGACCTCATTTCACACTTGCTACGGACCCTTTAAATATCTTGTGATTCCTTTCCAGCACACAAATGCCCCTGTGACCTTTCACCTTTAGTGAATGACTTATTTAGAGAAATGCTGAACCAGTATGTAATCATCTATTTCGAACACATACTTGTGTTCTACTGTTCTCAGACACTCTCAGAAGGCATTATCACCGCATCTGCTCCATCCTGGAAAGCCTATGAAAACAGGGCCTGTCTGAAAAGTAGGAAAAATGCACCTTGGACTAGTTCTCTCCAGAATTCTTGGATTACGCTCTCTCGCCAAACTGTTTTGTTAGGATGGATCCCCAGAAGTAGAGACCATCTGTAGCTGAAAAGTGCCCAGATCCACCAGGACTTACAATGCTTCCTGGGCTGTGCACGCTCTTATCAATGATTCATTCTAGGTTTTTCAGGGCAAACGGCCCCCATGAACAACCCCTCCACAAGGTTACCAAGTTTATTTGGATACCTGAAGCTCATCATGATTCAGAACAATTTAAGGTTGCTTTCATCCTCACCCCATTCTAGCGCACCAACATCCAGCCCAGGTGTTCACTGAGGAAGCCTATACCTCCTATATAGTCATAAGGGTGATGCTTTCACAGACAAATGATCTCCAGGAAATCCTGTGCCTTCTATTCCTGAACAACATCCTGGAGAACTGGAAGTATGCAATATTCAATAAGGAACAACTCGTAATTACATCAGCCTTCAAAGAGTGGTGTCATCAGAGAAACTGAAAGGGACCATGACAGGTCATTGAGTCCAGTTCCGTGCACTCATGGCAGGACCAAGTACCCTCTTAAACCATCCCTGACAGGTGTTTGTCTAACCTGCTCTTAAAAACCTCCAATGCAGGAGATTCCACAACCTGGCAAGGCAACTTATTCCAGTGTTTAATCACCCTGACAATTAGGAATTTTTTTTTTCTAATGTCTAGGCTGAACCTTCCTTGCTGTAATTTAAGCCCGTTTCTTCTTGTCCTATCATCTGTGATTAAGGAGAATAATTATTCTCCTTCTTCCTCATAACAACCTTTTAGGTATTGGAAAACTTATCATATCCCCTCTCAGTCTCCTTTTTTCTAAACTAAACAAACCCAGCTCGTTCAATCTTCCCTCATAAGTCAACTGTTACAGACCAATAATCATTTTTGTTGCCCTTCTCTAGACTGTCTCCAGTTTCTCCACACCCTTTTTGAAACGAGTCACTCAAAACTGGACACAGTATTCGAGTTGAGGCCTAATCAGTGCAGAGTAGAGTAGAAGAATCACTTCTCGTGTCTTACTCACAATACTCTATTAATACACCCCAGAATGGCGTTTGCTTTTTTAGCAACAGTATTATTCTGCTGACTCATATTTAGCTTGTGGTCCACTATTACATCCAGATCCCTTTCTGCAGTACTCCTTCCTAGGCAGTCATTGCCCATTTTGTATGTGTGCAATGGGTTGTTTAACCCTAAGTGGAGTACTTGGCACTTATCTTTATTAAATTTCATTTTATTTATCTCAGACCATTTTGAATTGTGATCCTATCCTTCAAAACACTCACAACCACTTCCAGCTTGGTATCATCTGCAAACTCTATAAGTTTGCTCTCTATGCCATCATCTAAGTCATTGATAAAAATGTTGAACAAAACCATACGCAGGACAGATCCCTGCGGTACCCCGTTTATGTCCTTCCAGCCTGAATGTGAACTGTTGATAACTTCTCTCTGGGAGCAGTTATCCAACCAGTTTTTTTACCCATCTTGTAGTAGCTCCATCTAGTTTGTACCACCTCAGTTTATTAATGAGAATGTGATGTGAGACCCTATCAAATACCTTACTAAAGTCTAGATATACCACATCTATTGCTTCCCCTCTATCCACAAGACCCATTATCACATCATAGGAAGCTATCACGTTGGTTTGACATGATTCTTTTTGACAAATTCATGCTGACTAGCCTTAAACACCTTATTCTTTTCTAGGGAGGGAATCCAGTAACCAGTGCACCTCTTTGCAGACCATACGAGCATTGAGTACCTATGAACCTTGAACCTGAGACAGCTCAGGTGAGCATTAGTCTTCTTTTGGTTTGACTTAGTCGTCATCTATTGCTTGGGAACCCGAAATGAGAAATCCAACTCCTTACCCTGAAAGGGGGAATACTATCATAGGGCAAGGAGCCTAGCCAAGAACTGCCCAGTCTCCTGAAACCTCAGAACTTCATCAGCTCACTGAGACCTGCTTGATATAATGCAGTCCACTTCACAGGGCAATCCGTTAGCCTAGGAGGTTTTTTGCCTTCCTCTGTAGCATTGGGAATGGCTCACTTGCTGGAGGATTTTCTGTATCTTAAAATCTTTTAAATCATGATATGAGGACTTTAATAACACAGTCACAGGTTAGAAGCTTATTGCAGGAGTGGGTGGGTGAGGTTTTGTGGCCTGCATTGTGCAGGCAGTCAGACTAGAGGATCATACTGGTCCCTTCTGACCTTTGAGTCTATGAGGTGATGGAACAGTCTGAGGACAGCAGCCAGATACAATGCGCCATACAGGTGGGGACTGCCTACCTCAATAGGTGCAAACACATTCAACCAGGACACCCCTGGTTAAAAGTGCTTCACCTCTACCATGACACTCCATTGGCAGGCCACTTTGGCAGCCTCTAGACCTTCCACATGGCTTCCTATTTCTTCTCATGGCCCTGTATGCAAGCCAGAGTCCAGGGCTACATTAACTCCTGCAACTGTTTGTACACCACGACCATATGCTAATCTCCTTGGTACCTTTGTACCCATGGAGACCTGACCTAGAGTTGGGTCTCAGTCACCATGGTCTTCATAACAGAACTCCCTGACTCTGTTGGCCACACCGTGGTCTTGACTGTTGTAGGCCAACTAACCAAAATGGTGCACTTCTTCTCCTATGACAATGCCTCAGTTCCTAGTGATCCACGTCATCTACCTTCACAGACTCCCAGACTATACCACCTCAAACTGAGGCCACAATTTATCTCACACTTCTGTCATGAAGTGTTCTGGCTAATGGACATTCATGCTTTTACCTCCCTGGCATATCACCTCCAAACAGAGAGGGTAAGTGAAGTATTAGAGCAGTGATTCCCAACCTGTGGCCTGCAAAATAGCCTGTCACTTTCCTCGCATTAGCTGCAGAAGGGAGCTGCTGGATAAGGACCCAGGAAGAGCACATTGCTGCAGGGCAAAAAGACCAACGCAGGCTCCTTGCTGCAGCCAAGGGAACAGGAGATCAGTACTCTTGTCCAGCTGGCTGTAGCGGGGAGCACAGCAAAGCATTCCTCCTGGGTCCATAGGTACTTGGATACCTGCTGAAGCTAGAAACAGGGGAGCACTGATCTCCCACCCCCCAGTGGATAAGCCTGTATACTGTTTATACTGTTTGGCGTCACCCCTCGGGGGTGTTATTCATCAAGGGGACCAGGCAGACGCCGGGTTCTTTTTCCACCGGGATTATAGCCCGGCCTTGATCTGATGGAAGGGAGGCGCTGACAGATACATCAGTAGTCAGGGGAACTAGAACTGAATAATAAAGGGTTAAATCGAGCCAGCCGATAACCCAGGTAATTACCAAAGGAATCAAGTACTGTTCCCATAGGGGAACAGAAAAAGAGGGAGGGGAGTGTCAGGAATTAACAGTACCATGGCAAATAACAATAGAATAGAATCAAGAGAATTATAAGTACAAAGTGTTTATTACAGATCATCTTGGGTACAAGAAGACTTATATCTTTGCTTATCTCTTTTGTTCGTGCACTCTTTTTAACTGTTACACACTTGCAAGGTTTATCTTTGCTGTTATACTATGATATTCTTGTACTGCAGCATGCTTTAGAATTACTTGTTATTTAATAACTAAAACTATTCTTATTACTCTGCACTTGCCCCTAGCAACAAAGGGGTGCCCCTAACTTCAAAGGGGATGGCAGGCTATCTACCTGTACTCCCAGGCTGGGGTGCTAAACTGCTTGATCCCTAACCTTAGCCCAATACCTTTTACAACCTAGGTTTGGGGAACTAAAACTAACTTCTAGTTTATCCAGTTGTTAAAAGAACAACCTTCCTGCTGCAATCCCTTTAAGGGGACTGAGCCCTACACATCCCTAACCTTATACCTATCCCCCCGTACCCTCGGGGACCAGGGTGCTAAACTTCCCTTACTGTTTCAGTTACTCATATACCTGTTACTTATATACCTGTAGCTACTCTCGAACCAGTGTTCACCTAGGCCTTTTGTGGTTTCTTAATACTCACCGAACTCCTTACCAACGTGTCAGTTTCGCCATCGTCGGGGATCAGGTGCTGACCTTTCTTTGATGAGTTCGGGCCAACGTGCCAGTCCAGTCAGCTTCATGACTAGGACCTGACCTTTCTCTTTCTTCTCTGGACTGACCCCACTTGCTATAGTGACCGGAGCCACTGGGCGTCTTGAGTCAGTCCAACCCTGTCCGAAGGGGGTATCTGTGGGGCTGATATTTATAGAGCTTTAGCCCCCTGTGCCCCTCCTGTTTTTACAGAGGTTCCCACAGTCTTTGCCACATTGCCATCGATCATTTTAGTTAGCTGTCAGCCATTGATCATTTTAGTTAGCTGTAAGCTTATCAGGGAGCTATATGGGAGTTCTCTTCTTGTTAGGGTGCTTATTAGGGCTGCAGCTGCTCATTAGGTGACGTCTGAGTTCTTGGCATAGGTTCATGTGAGCGGTTATGCTAAGGCCTTTGAAAACTGGTTCAGGCTTGGGCCTATACTTGCTAACTACTACTCTTAAAACTAATTTCCCCTAATAATATAAATTCCCATTAACCTAATCCACTTTATACACCCAGAAGGGAGTCTCTGCCTAGGGACCCACTTGCAAGTGTACAGGGCTACAGGACATATGCGGTTTATAGACCAGAGACTATAAAATGCAGCTGCACCATCTTTATCTTGTCTTCAAACCTGTTTTCTACCTCTGGATCAAGTACAACTCTACAATTGAAGCTGTGAAACAGAGGACTAAGACCCATCTAGCTACTGGATGTACTCCAGAGGAACTGTACAACCCTGCAAGCTCCTCAAATTCTGCTAAGAACTTGATATATATGCACTTTGAAGTAATTTGTATGTATCTGCTTTGGTCATTTAACATCTCTTGTTTCTTTCATTTTATAATAAAACCTTTAGATTTAGATGCTAAGGGAATGACTGGCAGCATGGGATTTAGGTAAGATCCAAACCAATATTGATCTACTAATGAGGCTGACCCACTGGGGATGAGAAGAACTTTTTATAAAGTAGCTAGTTGCTAATTGGGAATCAGAGACTGAAATGCAATTAAGGGGGCTGTGTATTTCTTGTTTTAGCTTCTTGAAAGCCAGTGTGGGGAACCAGAAGCACTGTTTGTGACTGGTTGATGAATCTAACTGCAGTGTTAGCCACCAGTCTGGGAGACTCTGCTCTCTATTTGCAGCCTGCCCTGGCCTTGACATTTTCAGATGGTCTTCCCCAGGCACAGACAGGTCATAGCCTATTCTAGGGCTTTAGTATCATTCGAAAAAAACTTAATTCTGAGATCTATCTTGAAACTCCCTTGCTGCCCACTAAGCTGATTTCTTGCCCCACCTCAGTGGACACGGAGAACAAGTGATCAATCGTTATCTATTTGAAAGACAACAGAGTCCTGTGGCACTTTTAAAGACTAACAGATTTATTTACCGCATGAGCTTTCGTGGGAGAAAATCCCACTTCGTCAGACGCTTTGAAGATGGGGACGAAGTGGGATTTTCTCTCATGAAAGCTTGTGCAATAAATAAATCTGTTAGTCTTTAAAAGTGCCACAGAACTCTGTTGTCTTTCTACAATAGACTAACACGGCTACTCCTTTGGAATTTGACTATATATTTGAAGATTTTGTCACCCCGCAGCCTTCTCCTCTCTAGGCTAACCATGCTCAGTTCTTTCAATCTTTCCTTCCTCTGTCAAATGGCAGCACAAGCAGGGGCTCTCCTAAGGTACAGCCCCAGGAGGGAACTCACAACACACTTTACAAATGCACAGCCCTCTGTTCATGCTAGCCAGGGATCTAAGCTGTACTCGAGTTTAAATTCTGCAGGCAGACTACATCTGAAACAGCCAGAACACTGCTTTTGTTGATACTTCCTTTAAATTGGCAGCATGGGACAGAATCTTTTCGAGGAAATGAGGGCGTAGCAGAGAGAGAAGAGTTACACGATCATTTCTAAACAAGCAATGCATCCGGCTGCCTCAGTCCCACCCCCTTTTTCTCAGCACCAGTCACTTCTCAGGACAAAGAACTCCTCGCTAGCTCTGTCCCAGCCAGGCCCTTGGCAGTGTTGCTCAGCTGCTGAGGAAGCAGGATGGTGAAGACAGTGCAGGATCACCTGGTGGATACCCTGGAAGAGTTGGGGCAGGATGAGTTGAAGAAGTTCAAGAGCAAGCTGAACACGTTCCACGTGAAGGAGGGATACAACACAATCCCCCGGGGCCGGCTGGAAAAAGCTGACGTCCTGGATCTGGCGCAAATGCTGATTGGCTACTACAAGGAAGACTATGCAGTGGAGGTGACCATGGAACTCCTGACAGACATCAATAAGAGGGACCTGGCAGAAAGACTCCTCAAGGAAACAGGGACAGGTAAGGATTGGGCCAGGCAGAGATCATTAATGGGGATAACGATACTGAATTCCTTTGTAAGGGCTTTGAGCTCTATGGAGGATAAGATCTGTATAAAAGCTCAGTATTATCATCAGGACGGTACCACTGAGTCTCTGTCCTTCATTTCTCCCTCCTATTTATGTGCAGGATGCTAGGTATGGGGGAAGAAAAAAAAGATTTATCCTGTCAAAGAAGAACTGACAGAAACACTAAGTTTGTAGGAAGGTTTCTACTCTCTCTATCATCTACTGCGGCACTTTTTCTCTGTAAGTACTGCCTCTGTTCTCTCTGTTTCTAACACTCCCGTCTCTGCACAGAACGTACAAAGTCCCATCCAGCCTTTTCCCCGGAGGAGTAACAAATGTGCACGATCACAAAAGAGCAGATTTCTGTTTTGGAAGTTTGTTAGACAGCCAGTGCTTGGCCAGCTCTTCTCTCTCTCCAACTTAACACTACACAGAATTAAAGGTGGGGTGGGTGGGATGGGGGAAATTTGAAACAAACCCTTCATTTTCTGGACTGTTTTTTTAAATTCTGTTTTTTTTCTCCCAAGTGCTTTAAATCTACTTTCACTTTCAAGCAGTCTCTTCCCTGTCCTTCCTGAACTTGCTGAAAGCGTCTGCATTTTGTTAGTTTTCCGTTTGACTCCCACTGGTTGCTACTTGTCCTGTGGGAGGAAGGCCAAACCTCACTGGGGCTGCAACGATTAACCAGTCCCCAGTGTCTCTTGTTTAAAAATGTAGTACCACGTTCTCAGCTGTAATTCACTATAGCTCCATGGTGCCATATCCAATTTACACCAATCAACGATCTGGCCGCTATTTCTTGGTCTGTGCACACTGGTGTTTAGCAAACAATGGACTCTCATTCCAAGTGCTCTTTGCACTCCAACTGAAAAAAAAAGGAGACACCGCATGTTTACATTGCTAGCGTTAGAAGCCAATGCGAAGGGGGAAATGGCGGGAGGTGGTGGTGTACTGTGAAATATTAAAGCAACAGGAAGTGAGGAATTAAAAGTTTAAATCTGCTCCTAATTTAAGAGCTCAATGTGCAAATTTGTTTTATCTTCTGTTTACTTGAGTGAGTCCCCTTTTTCCCTCCTGTCCCTTGCTATCTCCTCCAGGTATTGCTATGTCCGGGTGTTACACTGCAAACATGGGGAGATGCAGCATATGTAGACATAGCCAAGGTAGCTTTCATCTAGCTACCTCAAGTACATAGATCAGTGATGCTGCAGTAGCAGAGAGATCACTACTGTCTTTAGAAAAAACGAGAGTCCTGTGACACCTTAAAAACTAAAATTTCTTCAGGCATAAACTTTCGTGGGCTCCAACCAACTTCGTCAGATGCTGTGGGTTGGAGCCCACGAAAGCTTATGCCCGAAGAAATGTGTTAGTCTTTAAGGTGCCACAGGACTCTCGTTGTGTACAGCAAAAACAGACTAACCCAGCCACCCCACTGGAACTAGTCTTTAGAAAGCCATGTCCCTGAGCTCGCTCTCTCTCCAGGAAGCTAGCTAGAAAAAGGATGTTTACCCCGTCTAATTGAAAGTGTCCATTTCTCTGTGCACCGTGGTGTGTCTGTTCCTCCTAGTCTGACTCTTGGAGATGGAGAGGGAGGGCTCAGTGGGGGGCAGCACTCGGTACTGACCCCATTCAAGGGCTAGAGCAGCAGTTCTCAGCCAGTGTGTCTGGACACATTACTACTGCACAGCAGAGAGCCAGGGAGCTGGCTTCAGCCTGGGGGAAAGGGCCTGGTGTATCTTGCAGGGTTGCGCACGCTGCCAAATGTGTTGCAGCCCACAAAAGGCTGAGAATCACTGGCCTAGCCCTAGAGGGTTTTCTGGCTCTGTCCCGCCCTCGGGAGATTCACTGTGCTGCTTGGCTCAGCTGGGATGTGCTGGCTTTGCTTGCCAGTGATTTTAGGGATTCACTTGCTCTGTACGTTTGTGTGCATGAGCATCTGTGCAACATCCAGCATGCTTTCCACACCCCTCCCCCCCAACATAGCTCACACTTAAGGGTGGGCAGCTGGTGTGTCCTGTACGGTTATGCACACCAGCAAACATGTCACAACCCACAAAAGGTTGAGAGCAAGGCAGGGGACAGACTCACTGACTAGACCTCTCTCTCCTGCAGGTTCTGGTGGCAAGGGGCAGAAGCCAGTGCAACCCTGTGGTGCCACACAAGGGGCTGGTAAGCATGTGAAAGATCCTTTTCAATCTCAGGGGTGTCTGGAAGCGTGGGCTCACTGCAAAACAACCTGACTCTCTTGCAATCTGCCACCCACCCAGAACTACCTCCCAGATCCTGGGGCAAACCTTCCACCCTGCCTGCTATCCATCAACCCAACCACAGCCCAGCTCTGCCAGCACCACCCATCACTCTAGGGTGCTCTGCTGCATGGGGATGTGCCGGTGTCAATTCCCCAGTGGGGTACTACAGGGTTTGCTGCAGAGAGATGGTGGAGGATTCAATAGGGGGCACTTTCCCCTCAGTTAGCATTGATGCCAACATCCCAGCAGGACTTTAGGGCACACTGTGCTCCAGACAGCTATGTGGGTGATTGAGTCTGGACATTTCTTCCATGGGAGTCAGTGCTGAGTAGCACTAGTGGAGGGTGCCATAGGAGGAGGGGGGTCAGCAGGACGTGCCCTCCACTTGCAGTCCCTGCTGATCTCCAATGTGGCCCCAGGAGGTGCTGTGCTGCAGGGAGCAGGATTCCTTCCTTTTGTCAGTCCGTGCTGACCCCAGAGCTGAGCAGCACCAAACCAAAGCCTTGATAGTCTTTAACTCCATCCCACCTCCCAGGTTCTTCCCCTATAAGTTGGAATGTAAATGCTGGAGTCCTGATAAAATCCTAAACCCAGGCGATCACACTTTACTGCCCCCTTCCATTTAAACAGCTGATGGACCCCAGCCCAGAAGTTTCTGCATTTCAGTGCTGGGGGAGTGATTCTTGTGCAGCACGGCTGTGTCTCACCCCAGATGCAGCCGCAATTGTCATCCACTTAGTGTAGTGCTCTGTTGCCCCTAATGGTGGCTGGGCCACAGCTTGCATCTAATGAGCCTGTTATAACTAGAACTGAGTTTTTTTTAACTCAGGTAGCAGAGATTCCTGCTTTAAGTTCAAGAAGCCCCAGATTCAAACTCTGTTACCACCAGCCCCCCTAGGGGTCAGGCATTACAAGTGGCAGCCGTCCTTTGCAGCCTTGATGTGTTGTGTGGCTATTAACCAGCTGCCAAACCTTACCCCAGAGCCAGCCGCGTTCCTGCACCGGTTGGAAGACAAAATAGCACTTTTGCAATTACCAGTTCGTTACTTTTGTGTGTTGTCTCCCCAGAGGAGCATT
This sequence comes from Pelusios castaneus, assembly GCA_007922175.1. Lineage (NCBI taxonomy): Eukaryota > Metazoa > Chordata > Testudines > Pelomedusidae > Pelusios > Pelusios castaneus. Next base: position 54,389 of record ML688398.1, read on the forward strand.
TTGTTGACCGACACCGAGCAGCGCTGATTCAACGTACCGCCACCGTGGATCCCATCCTGGACATTCTTCACGGGAAAGTTTTGGACGACGAGCAATACCAGACCATTAGAGCTGCGAACACCAGCCAGGAGAAAATGCGGAGGCTGTATCAGCTAATGCCGAGCTGGAATAGAGAGTGCAAGGACCGGCTCTATGAGGCACTGAAAGCCAAGCATAAGTTCCTCGTTGAAGAGCTTGAGAAAAATTAAAACCACCAGAAAATGACGTCCCCCTGTGACCATGGGCACAGGACCCTAGCTGCAGGTTCCATGTGGCTTCCTGGGCAGGGTGGTGCTTTCATCGCTTCATTAACATTGTTCTAGGGTAAAAAACACACCTCCCCAGGAGCTCCCTTTGGGAAATGGGTGAGCCTGTGATGGGATGCAGCAGGGAAGCGGTCTCTAAGGTCTGTCTAAACGGCAGTTAAACCCCTGCAGCTAGCCTGCATTTACTACTAGCACTCAGACCATGGATCTGTTTAACTGCAGTGTATATACAGGCTTGGGCTGGAACCAGGCTCTGGACCCCATGAGCAGGGAGAGACTCAGAGCGTGGGCTCCAGTCCAAGCCCAAAGGTCTACACTGCATTTAACAGCCTGTTAGCCCAGCTGCGAGATTTGAACTGCAGGATATAAGGGAGGTGCATGATGGACGGGGATACTAACTGAGACCTTGGCACTGCAGGGAATGGAGGAGAGCTCCTGGGTGCTTAAAAGCTGCTCCGGGATGGCTTGCCAAGCACTGAAATGGGGCTGTTTCTGAGTTAGTGCTCACCAGCAACACTGCACATGGATAACTCAGCCAGTGCTGAAATGCATCCATCTCTGGGATGCAGCATGGCAGCTGATTAACCGATACTCAGCCATGGCACCCACTCCTCTGTACCTGAAATGCAGCTGCTTCTGGAGTGGGTTTTATGAAAATGGGACCCCACAGTGAAACCAGTATCTTACAACAAATGGCGTGAGGCTACACAGGTCATGGGGGAGTTGTACCCTTGCACAGTGGTGCACAACCTATGGGGCATGAAGAAATGCGCAGAGCAGCTCATGAGGGATGGAGCAAGACCACCACTTCCACGTCTTAACTAACCTCAGCAGTCAGCGTGCCACACCAGCGTTCCACTTCCAGCAGCCTCTGTGCTGGCTGTGCCCCCAGAGACCATCTGAGATGCCTTTCTGACCCCATAAACCCAAGTGGGGAAGGGTTGAAGGCGCAGGTATTGCCCCTGCCACAAGGTAGAAGCCGCCCACCGCTGAGGAAGCCATGGCCAGAGCCCATTAATAGTAAGGGGTGGGGGCACAACTGCCCTAGTATCTGCAAATGCTGCTACTCCTGCCAGCGTCCCATCCATCCTGCACATCCACACCGTTCCTTTGTAGCCCACGCCCCTGTGTCTCACCACAGGCACACTTTGGCTCTGCTCCAGAGCTTCAAGCGGCACAGCTGAATCGAGGCAGACGCTCTTTCACCCGGAGGTCTGCCATCAACGTAATTACTCCAGCCCCAAGGCACCACAATAGCTACACCAGCAGCAGAGCATCTCCCGCCAACACAGCACTATCCACATCAGGCCTTAGGCTGGCATGACTTACATCATTCAGGGAGTGGTTTATTCACACCGCTGAGCGACTGAATTTATACTGACGGAAGCTGTTGCATGTACGTCACGTCTGCCTTTTCCCACAAGCAGATCTCGGAGTATCCTCCTGAAGGGTCATGGTGCTGAACCAAATGGAACCTCAAAATCCCTGCCAAGGCTCTGACTCCATCTTACCACCTTCCTCACCAGCTGCCAGGTTTTGGTGAGGATTTTTTTCAGAGGAGAGCAGGTGTAGAATCTGGAAAGAACCTCGAGAGCTCATCTAGCCCAGTCTCCCGCATTCATGGCAGGACTATTTTCTAGACCATCCCTATAGGTGTTTTTATTTAAAAAAAAAAAAAACAGGTTACACAGTCTCCAGCGAGGCAGATTCCATGACCTCTCTAGGCCATTTATTCCAGGGCTTAGCCATCTGGACAATTAGGAATTTTTTCCTAATAATGCCCAATCTAAGCCACCCTTGCTGAAATTTAAGGCCATTGTTTCTTGTCCTATCCTCAGAGACTAAGGAGAGCAATTTACCTTCCATCTCCTTGTAACATGGGTCAGGTGATTTTGCGCAGACTTTTTAAAAAAGGTTGTATTTGGTTATAAAATGGAAAACAAAAAAATGTCCACAAATAAAGCTCTAGTGCCTCCAGGCTGAGAGGGATTACATACTTTCTGTTCTATGGCCCCCTATTATTGATTCAAAATGTCTATAGGTGAGAAGATGGTGGAGATGGAAGAGCATAGATTAAATGGTTGGTTGAGAAGGACAGATGGATGGTTTGGTTGGGTGACACACATAGACTGGTTTGGCAGGATGGATAAATGGATGGCCAGCCTGGTTGGGTGGGATAGACAGACTGGTGGAACAGAGAGTCTTGTTTGGATGATACAGTTCAGAGCAGGGCTGGCCCAAGGGTTTTTGATGCCCTAGACGAACTATGATTTTGGCACCCCCTCTCCCACATACAAGAGATCATAGGTAAAAAAATCTCTTCCATCTAATTTGGTGCCCCTTAAAGCCTGGCATCCTAGGTGACCACCTAGTTCACCTATACAATTGGGGCAGCTATGGTTGAGAGGGGGCATGGATGAACAGCATATGCTACAGGTGAATGAGTGAGAGGGTGAGTGGCATTGGGGGAGCATGAAGACACTCAGCCCCTACCTTCCTTTGCACAAAGCACATCCCCCTTCATGGCTTGAAATGGAGATTCCAGGCAAAAAAATGTGAAGAGGGCACAGTAAGGACAAATGGTCTCTATGAGTGGTTGTTTCAGGGGCTCCTAACCTCTCTCCCCAGTAGATAGACGGAGAGGTTCTGAGTGGAGCACCTTCCCCTATTAAGTGCTGCTCTGTGCCCCATCCCCCCACCCCAGGGAAAGGAGTTGTGTGTAGTACCTATGTGCTGCATAAAGTCTCTCTCCTGAAAATGCCTTCAAATCTTTTTGAGAGCAGAGAATTGTACTGGGTGATTATTCCCTAGTGGAGAACACCCAATCCCCTATTTTCCCTCCACGTTTGATCCAAATGGTGGCACTTACAGGAACATGGGTGGGAATGATATACAGCTCCACACACCAGATCTTTGGCTAGGCTGGCACACTATGGCCCAACAGCTTGCAGATATTACTTTTGTGTACAATCATCCCCCTAGATACTCAGACATCACAAGGACCAAGTCTTCTACACTCTGAGCTAGCGGTGTGATTTCCAGCTCCTTAGCATAGGTCCTCACACCCCTCACTTGTAACGTACAGTCAGGAATGAATGTGGCATGGAAAGAGCTAGTGGACACTGAGCATGATACAGATCCCACAACTTCACCTGGCTTTGGGTTGGGCTGATGGATCCCTGCTCTCTCTTCCTCTTGCTATGTACTCCCCAAAAGGTGAGAACACACTAATGAAGTCTGAAGAGACAGACCCAGTCAGTGACCTAATCTACTTTAATCCTAGGGCGGTGTGGTGGAACATGTGAATGAGAGCAGGAAAGTGGCAGCCCAAGCCAGGTAGCAAAAGAAGAAGATCACTCTACTCCAGGAGGGTAAAAGATTATCTCAGATAGAGAACCTCCCTCCCCAACTTTGCAAACTGCACTAAGAGGCAGCAAGCAAATGCTGTAGAAGAGTGGCTATGACCCCCGGGTACTGCTTCTGCTAGCATCCTGCTCATTTTCACCCCATCTGGAGCTCAAGGGAGTTTCAAAGTAGAAAGAGGTAGCGCCAGACAAGCCAAATAATTACAACATAGCTCAGAGGAGTCACAGGATGGGTCTGCCTCCTCTGGGCACAGGCTAGATAAGTGGGATTGGAGGAGAAAGAACAGGGCACAGACAAACGGTGAAAGAGAAAGAAAGAAGGGAGAGAGAACAAAAGAGCATAGAAAAAAAAACAAAGCTAATAAAAGGAAAGAAGGGGAAACAGATTTGGAAACTGCCACTTTCCACTTATAACCAGCTGTTCTAGAGTGAGAACCCAGTGCTTTAAACTAAAAAACACATTTTACCACCAGAAACTGTCTTTTTAACAGCTGAACTTGACATTCTATATTTAAGAATCCACACCTTTTGATGGGTAGAAAAAGCCAAAAGACTTTCTCACATTCCCCCAAATTCTCTCAACCCAATTCTTAATGCTACCCACTCTAGAGTCTGATCCTGCTACCTTTCTGCACTGAAATCTTACCTTGAACCATCCTTTGCTGTATCTATAGTTTCATATAGATTCCAAGGTCAGAAAGAAGCATTGTGGTCATCTAGTCTGAATGTCGGTATAATACAGGTCATACAACTTCCCTAAAATAGTTCCTGCTCAAACTACAGCAGGATTTTTTAGAAAAGCACCCATTCCTGCTTGCAGAATGCCAACAATGGAGAATCCACTATCCGCCTTGATAAATGGTTTCAATAATTAATGTCCCTCACTGTTAAAAATATATATACCTATTTCCAGGCTGAATTGGTTTAGCTTCAAATTCCAGCCATTAAGCCATATAATACCTTTATCCACTAGACTGAAGAGCCCACTCATGCCCCCTATAGTCACTTACAGACTGTGATCAAGTCACCCTTTAACCTTCTCTATCAAGATAAATGGAACAGCCTCTGTACTGGGGCACTCTCTCATTGCAGGATGGCACCTCTTCCTGGCCATTCTGGGGATTAATTCTGCAAAGCCAACCCCATTTCCTGTAGGTGCACCCCACTATACTCTCTCAGTCCACAGCCCCTCTCTTGCTCCAGGTTTTGCAAGTAGGTCACTCAATATCTTCCCCTATTGCCAGGGTAGTGTTTTCTGTTCAAAGGGTAAACATCAGCCCTGACGCAGGCACTCTCCCACTTCACTCCCCTGATGCCACCATTCCCCCCCACTGTCAGTATAGGAACCCTAACCCCTATACTCCAGATTCTAACCCAGAGACCCTACAACACACAGCCAAGGTCTGTTGAGCTCCCAACCTTGCTGCTTAGACTGCACCCCACATCCCACTGTAGAAAATGGAGAGGGACCCCAAGGGGTGACCTTAAACTGGATAGCGGCATCGACCCACAAGCACTCAGCTCCACGCTGCTCTCTTCAGGGTTTATGAAGCCTCCAGGGGCCTTACTCTTTTCCTGGGGCGGGGCAGGGCAGGGCAGGGCAGGGCAGGGCAGGGCAGGGCAATGAGGAGAACCACTCTTTCCCTCAGCAGCAGCCTCTGCTGCAGGAAGTTTCCTGGGTCCATACTAGCCCCACCCACCTCTGTTCAGGCATTTAGAGCTTTCCTGATTAGAGCTAATTAGAGCTTTCCTGTCACCTCCTAATTAGAAATTTCCTTTCATCCTTAATTGCCCCCCCTTGCAGCATAATTGGCTCATGGGGAGTGCCAGATCCACCTCAGCCCTCTCAGAGCCAGTGTTAAGTGAGTTTATCACCATAATAAGGCATGTTTTCTAAGCCTTCACTCATTCTTGTGGCATAGTGTATTGGTTAGTGTGTTATTCTCCATATTTCCCTTCCCTAGGGCTTTGCTGGCAAAGGTGCTCTGGACACAGATAATTGTATCTCTGTGGGAAATCGGTCACTGCTAACGTGTCCTATCCTTCCTCAAACTCAAAGAACATCAGTAAAAAGCTTTTGAATGATCTGGAAGATGGGAGGAGGAGCAAGTAATTACATTATCCTCACCAGAGCAGTACTTGGTTCAGGGCCTGTTCTGAAGGGTGGAACTGAAATCAATGACTTCAGTGATGTCACTCCAGATTTTCCCTAGTGTAAATGAGATCAGTTGACTTCAGTGGAGTCACCCAGATTCACACCAGCATAATGGTCAGCAGAATCAGATCAATATTCTGATCAATATCCACACACAGGTTCTAGTGAGGGCTTACCTCATATGCTGTATGTGTATTTCCTTTCATTTTGCTCCTAAGTCTTCCTCACCCTTTTCTGCAGGGATCAAAGCCAGTGTAATGAGCTGGGTACTTAGGGAAGATAAGGATGTTTTGCAGGGTTGTGGATTTTACAAGTCAAGCAGAGCATTGAGGGTGGATAGTACATGGAGGGTACAGTAGCCATTTTCATCAAAAGCGGTGACACAGCCCACACTTAGCATGTATCTGTGGCTATGTCTACACTTGTGAATTTAAGTCGACTTAGTTAAGTCGACTTAGTGTGTCCACACTTAAAAATAAAGTCGACTTAAAGGGGAACTTAGAAAGTCGACCTAGAGCGTCCACACTGGATGCTCTAGGTCAACTTTGTAGAGCTAGGGGGACCTAGGGCAGGTCCACGGGGGTAGGGGGGGCACCCCTTGCCCACTGCCAGGGGGCTCAGCCTTTGCCCCATTATACCTAGGTACAATGAGGCAAAGGGGGTCAGGGACCCTGGCAGGGCATAGGGGCAGGGTGGGAAGGGCTCTGCCCTGCCAGGTGGGGGGGCATGCCAGGCTACCCCTGTGTCGTCCCCCCGGCAGCGAGGGCATTGGTGTAGTCCTGGGGTAGCCCTGAGTCAATTTAGGGCTACCCCACGGCTACACTGGCTTAAGTCGACTCTAGACTTAAGTCGACTTAAGCCTTAGGTCTACTAGAAAGCAGGTTTTATAAAGTCGAATTAGTTTTTATTAAGTTGACTTTATTTTCCTTAAGTCGACTTAAGGAAACTGTAGTGTAGACGCAGGGTAAATTAAGTCGACTTAAGCAAGCTTAAGTCGACTTAATTTACCAGTGTAGACGCAGCCTGTGTGACATTCCTTTTTTTTTACTTTCCTGAGCCCCATGTCCCCAAAGAATTCTCCCTCTCTGATTGTAATACAAAACTATGAAGCTTTTCAAACTGTTTCCCCTTTGTTTTCTTTTCCTAGCAAAATTTTAGCACTAAACTGGTGGACCCTGGAGACTGGGGCTTGGTCTACTCACAGATTTTTTGTTGGTATGCTTGCTGGTAGGTAGGTGATATTTTACCAAAATGGTTTCCTGATACCACCTCTACTGTAAATGCAGTTATACCAGTATATCTTATCCCCTCCCCCTACAGGAGTAAACTTACCAGTACAATCTGTTTTATATTGGTAAAATGTAGCCACACTAATGGGGTTTAACAATACCAGTATAGCTTGAAGGAATCAGAGGGGGAAGGGTGAGGAAAGGGATTGGTCAAGGGAGTGGAAATTGTTTTTCAGATGTTCTGTTTGTGTCTGTACATTTGTTCCACTAGGTGGGAAAAAAATAGCAACAGTGGTTCTTAACCTGGGGTGCATGCACCCCCTGGGGGGTGCAAGATGCCCTTTCTGGGAGTGTGAGACATGCCAGATTTTTTTAGAAGGTAAATCATCGAAAACACAAATGAAGCACAGGCACGTAAGCACAACTACTTTGTTTCATCCAACCTAGATATTTATTAACATGTATTCTTAATTTTATTGTGAAATTAAAATAAATATATAAATCTACATCTTTCATAGTTATAGTTATGATATCTTAGGTTTAAAGAACTGACCTACTTCAATGATTTTTGATAAGGACTGTGAGAACATATTTGAGAACCAAAGGGGGGGCAGGCTGCAGTAAAGGTTAAGAACCACTGCCCAAAATTATCGCATGGCCACAGGAAATCAATCGAAGGGATGTGGAAAGAGTTAAAGGAGCCAGGGTATGTCACAGAGTCTGCCAAGGATAACTAATCCAAAAGACCCGCCTCTTCAAGTGTCTGATGAAGTGGGATTTTCTCCCACGAAAGCTCATGCAGTAAATAAATTTGTTAGTCTTTAAAAGTGCCACCAGACTTCTTGTTTGTTTTAGTCAGAAAGAGAGAGGAAAAAGGAGATAGTTTCAGAAACACCGCCCCCTGCCCCCACCCCCCAACTCCTGAAGGAGCTAGTGAGGCTTTCTAATGATGGGGCTATTCCCAGGCTGATCTGGAGAGGGTTGCAGACAACGGAAACCATGCCCTGATTTCCAGGAAATCATTTGCTTTCTGAGAATTGGTTCCAGGATAGCCCTGCCTTGGGGCTAGTTTAGGGGATGGAGGGAGGAGATAAGGGAGGAGACACGGTGACAGCCGACAGGGGGAGGAGAACTGTGTGTAGGGCAGGGAGGCTGGAGGAGGAAAAAAGGAAAGATTTAAAGCTGTGGCTGCCGCTGAAATGTCAAGGAGGTTGCGGGACCAACTGGAGGAGGTCCTAGAGGAGCTGGAAGAGAGAGACTTTAAGAAGTTCAAGATCAAGCTGAACCAGGCCGAGCTGCTCGCGGGCTGGAACAACATCCCGAGGGGTCAGCTGGAGAAAGCAGATCCTTTGGACGTGTGCAACCTGATGATCAGCTACTACCTGGAGGCCGGAGCCATCCAGGTGGCCAGACAGGTGCTGGAGAACATCAACCAGAGGCATCTGGCTGCCAGGCTGGAGGGGCTGTAAGAGGTGAGGGGGGAATTGAGGCAGGAATGGGTTAGGCCTGCTGTAAGGTTTCGATCTGTCTCTGGGCTGGCTCCGAAAAGGGGCTACCGGTATATGCCTTCACTTTCGATTTCTGGGAGGAAGGAAGGAAGCCACAAGAGGGCGTTGCTGGGAAGGAGATCCTCACTCCAGGGAGCAGACCTGCGATAAGGGGTCCCTGGCTGGGTTCTGGGAGTGCAATAAGTGGCCTTTTTCCTAGGGGGAGCCAGCTCTTATCCAACCCCAGATCAGGGGTACTGGCTGGCTTGGCAAGGAATAGGGTCTTTGCCCTTAGCGGCTGCTGCTTCTGATCCAGGCCCTGATCCAGGACTGGCTAGCTACAGGGGTAGGGGAATAGGATGTGGATCTTTTGTCCTTAACAGGTGCCAATTCCAAGCCTGCCGCAGGGCAGGGGTCACTACTTGGCTATGGGTATTGGGGCAAAAGGACAGCTGGCATTGTCCCTCAAGGGGGTGCCAGTCTAAGCCAGCCCTTCCTTGGTCTGAAAGTTATTAGCATATGAAGTTTTTAAACCTGTGAGAAAATGCTTCCATTGTCCTACTTCAAACATCTAGTGGATAGTTTACCATCAAGACAGTGACAGATCAGGCACCAAAGAAACAGGAGCCCTGATTCCCAATCGACTCTCCTGCTCTTACCCACTCCTGTAGTGCTAACAGCTGAGTGCTCCTGGAAGTGTCTTTCAGGTGAGGTTTAAAAGCAAGGCCTTGATCACTTATGGCCAGAAAAAATCCAAAGACACTTTTTTTTTTTTGCAAGCCCAGACTCATAGTCAGATTCTAGCTCAGGATTTTTTCATTCTAACACCCTAAAAATCTTCCTGCAGCCCCCCCGCTCCCCAGTATACGTTTCCCCCGCACCTCTTTCCTATAGCACTGCCACGTGGCTGTTAAACAGTCCCACTCCAGAAGTGGTTGTACATCAGCACTGGATGAGCAAGCCCTGTGTAATGTTGCTGTGTGACTGGTATACAAATGCTGTGTCCCATCCCAGAGATGGCTGCACTTTTGTACCATGCTCTAAATGTTTTGCTCCTAAAAAAGCTCATGCTTCAAGAAGGGACATCCCTTCCCCCCACGCTACCCCACCCAACCCCCAGTGTATTCTGGAGTTGTTTTTTTTAATCTCCTTCCTGTGAAGCATCAGGGATGGCCCTGGCTGGAGAGAGAACACTGAACTGGTGGGGGGGTGGAGTGGGGGTCTCTGTGAGTTGCCATCAAGCATTTTCTCTCTGAAGTGTTTGGCTGGGTGGGTCTTGCTCACATGCTCGGCATCTAACTGATCAGTATATATAGGACTGGGAAGGTGAAACCCCCTCAAGTCACACTGCCAGGAAGGGACCTTTGGGGGTTTCATCTTCCTCTGCAGTCTGTGAGCATCAGTCGCTTGCCAGCAATTATCTGGGTATATCTCACTTAATCATCTCCCTGCCTTTGGGGGGCCTTGGGCACTAGAGAACTTTGGTTCCTCCTATTCTCTGTCTCTAGCATATAATGGTCTAGAGTTCTATGGCAGTGGTTTTTAAACCACAGGTCGGGACCCACTACTGGGTCGTAGACCCTCAGGCACTGAGTCACAGCACCCTCCTACTGCCGTTGCTGGAAGACTGGAATGCATTGTTGAAAGATGTAATTGTTGTGTCATGGACAGGAACAGGTTTTTTTCAACTGGGACCTGAGGAAAAAAGTTTGAAAACCATTGTTCTATGGGCTGTAATGCTTCAGTCTGATTACGGTTTCTGAGTTCAGTGGGTGGGTGCTGGCTGGTGTGGGTGGCCTGTGATATACAGGAGGTCAGACTAGATGACCCGATGGTCCTTTCTGATCCTAACCTCTATGACTTTATGAGTCTAAA
>ML688398.1:79804-99908 GCA_007922175.1 Pelusios castaneus
TCCTCCCACTCTGTAACTTTCCTATCTTCAAAGCGTCTGACGAAGTGGGATTTTCTCCCACGAAAGCTCATGCGATTAATAAATCTGTTAGTCTTTAAAAGTGCCACAAGACTCTGTTGTCTTTCTGGGTTGGAAGTAGGGTCTGGTGGGTTAGAGCTGGGGAGTCAGGACTCCTGGGTTCTATCCCCAGCCCTAAAGCAGAGTGGGATCTAAATGCGGGGGGGGGGGGGGGGGAACGAGGATGCAGGGGCTCTCAGAGCTGTGGGAGGTGATGGGAAGGATTTAAAGGGGGGGAGCAGTGCATGTTGGGATACCAGCTGACAGTGGGGCAGGCTTTTATTAACAACAGCGGATCCCGCTGCAAGAACCAAAACAGAGTCCTACAGGCCCCTCTTGTCTCCTTTGGTCTCTTAGCAACAGCTACTTCCCCCTCCCTGTACCTTTGTCACATGACCCTGGGGCTGTGATGACATCATCAGTGGGTTCCCCCTGCTCGGGTCCGGATGGAACGCTGGGCTGAGAAAAGGAAACCGGCGATGGACTCCGCTGTGTGAGGTCCCCGGGCTGGATTCCAGTCCCCCTGCACTGCCCTCCCCGATGGAGCCGGGGGATGAGTCGGGTGGCCCGGTTCTGCGGGGCTCTGAGGAGGGGGAGATCCCAGGTGATGAATCAGTGACTTGTGTAGAGAGAGTCTGGGAAGAAGTGGGACCCCAGCAAAGCGTCCATGATCCGTCCCCCCTTTTGGCTGGCTTGGGTGTCCTGTCCCTATGGTAGGCACCCCCCACCCTGAGGAATCCCCTTCCCAGTCCCCCAAGGGCTCTCTGGGGAAAGGTCTCTGAGGGATTTGGTTCCTGCTGATCAGGTTCTTTTACTCCTTTGCCATCCGCTTTCTCCCTGGTGCAAGGAAGGAATTCCATTCCTCAACCATCGAACAGAACCCCATTGCGCTAAGTGGCCTATGTTATTAGATGTGTTACGGTACCATCTATGAACACAGTCATGGATCAGGACATCACTGTGCTAGGGGCTGTATATTTTTATTAGTTATGTTAATGCCTACAACCCCAGTCATGGCCTAGGCTCCCCTTGTGCCAGGCGCTGCACATTACATATTAGGTGTATTACAGTAGTGCCCAGGAGCTGTAGAGACAGAGCAAAAAGGGAGTCCCTGCCCCAAAGAGCAGACAAGCCAAGTGCTTTGCAGCCAGACAGGTTACATGATCACAATGCTCCCTCCTATCTTGACAATCTATGGATTCATCTTCTGCTGACAGGTGGTGGGACTACGAGTACAGTGGAGCCACGTGGGATGTGCCCTAACGTCTGCATCTCAGGGCACCAGCGGAAAGACCTTCCAAGGAGGAAGAGACAGATTAAACATGCATGTTCTGAGCCAGGCTTCATCAACTTGCTGGGCATCCTGGAACCTGCCCACCCTGCCACCCGGCGCCCGGCAGACAAGCCCTATCGGTGCACTGAGTGCGAGAAGAGTTTCGGCCAGAGCTCAGTGCTGATCGAGCACATGCGGATCCACACAGGTGAGCGCCCCTTCGTCTGTGGCCAGTGCGGCAAGCGCTTCAGCCAGAGCTCAACCCTGCTGGGCCACCAGCGCACCCACACGGGCGAGAAGCCGTTCACCTGCCCGGAGTGCCAGCGCAGCTTCAGCCGCAGCTCCGCCCTGACCGAGCACCAGCGCACCCACACCGGGGAGACCCCTTTCCATTGCCCCGAGTGTGGCAAGAGCTTCAGCCGCACCTCCAACCTGGTGAAGCACCTGCGCACCCACACGGGCGAGAAACCCTATGGCTGCAGGGAGTGTGGCAAGCGTTTCAGCCTCAGCTCCAACCTCATCAAGCACGAGCGCACCCATACCGGCGAGAAGCCCTTCGCCTGTGGTGAGTGTGGGAAGCGCTTCAAGAAGAAGACCCACCTGGTGTCCCACCACCGTACCCACACTGGGGAGCGACCCTACGAGTGCACCCAGTGCGGCAAGCGCTTCAGTCAGAGCTCCACCCTCATCGAGCACCAGCACATCCACACGGGCGAGAAGCCCTTCCGCTGCGCCGACTGCGGACGGGGCTTCTACGTCAACTCCAAGCTGGTCAAACACCGGCGCATCCACACTGGGGAGAAGCCCTATGGCTGCAGTGCCTGTGGGAAGAGCTTCCGCTATAAGCAGCAGTTTACCCGCCACCAACAGCTGCACGAGGGCGAGGAGCCAGTGGCTGTCCTCACCCTGGACGAGGTCAACGTCCTCCTGTCTTAGACCGTGGGGATACCTCAGACTGCCTGTCTTGGAGCTCGAGAATTCCTAATCTAGATTTCCTGCAGCTCCAGGAGTGGGGTCTAATGGTTAGAGGGTGGGGGAGTTGCAAGTCAGGACTATGGGTTCTATCCCTGGATCTGGAAGGGGAGTAATGTCTAGTAGTTAGAACAGATGGGATAATACTACTGAGTTCTCTTCTTGGATCTGGGAGGGGATTGGGTCTGGGGTGGGGGAGGAAGGGCACTAGCCCACCTCTTGAAGGGGAGTGGGATTGAGTAGGGTAGAGCAGAGGTTTTGGCAGGAGCGTCCTGGGTTCTATTCCTGGTTTTGAAGTGGGAGTGGGGTCTACTGGGTAGAGGCGGAAGTCAGGACTGGCGTTCCCAACTCTGATGGGAAGTTGTGTGGGGGAACAAGGTTGGGAGAATCTGCAAACTGAAGATATAGTGTGTCCTGATTTAAGCTACCAGGACATCATGAGGGCTAACCTCCAGGTTAGTGGTTCAGATGTAGCTGAGGTAAGATGCTCCCAACCTGGGAGATATTAATGTGTTTGAACCTTTTCCATAGCTGGACTGCCCTGGAATGTCCCTCCTATCCAGGGCAGGGTGGTCAAAAAACCTATTCATCACATCCCTGGTGGGCTGAGGCTCCCAGCCTAGGAGCCTACACATTAGTTATTGTCACACTAGATGGAAGATCTTTAGTATAAGCTACACTTATTATAGGGAGAACCCTTCCATTATAGAGATGAACAGACTGCAGACTCCAATCAGTTACAAAGACAGTGTTCTTGGCTGTATTATATCAGTTTGTATGTGCTAATTGTGTGTTTGGATATTGATAAAATGCTAACCCTTCACTGATTGGGTGCTAAAGGCTGAGGTTTAGAAGTACCACAGTAGTTGCTGGAGGGTGCAGGGAGTGTAAGTCTTAACTTTCCACCCCATTATTAACCTCACTGCATCAAGTCATTATAACAGGACTCATCATTGTGGCTTTACCTTACCTGCCTGGAACAACAAGCTGTTATCTCTGAACACAAAGGTGTCTGTTTATCAGGCTTGTATTCTCGGTACCCCCATTTATGGGTTTGAAAGCTGGGTCACACACTCCAAGCAGGAGCAGAGACTGAACAGCTTCTATCTTCACTGTCTCAGAAAAATCCTTGGAATCACTTGGATCCAGCAGATCACTAACTAGATCCTTGAGAGAACTGGTCTACAGTCTACGCAGACTACGCAGTCTTTGCTGGCTGGGACCTGTGGAGCATACATCTCAAGATCAACTGCTGATGGCTGTGCTCTATGGTCAACTCAAAAACTTGCGATGCAAAGGAAGGCCAAAGATCTGATACAGCAACAAGGTCAAGCAAAATTTCAAGAATTCATCATTCCCAGTGACAACTGAGGGAGTCCTGCCCACAATCCCCCAGTCTGGAGAAGCTGGTTCAAGGCTGGTGCAGTTGATCACGGAAAGTCATCAAAGGCTTGCAGGTGAGCCAGGAAGCAGTGCATGCTCCAGCCTCCATCTGGCCAGAGGACTTGTAGCCACCGCGGTAAGGTATGCCGATCGTGCATTGGAGTCCTCTCCCACACTACTGCCAAGCACCACTGACTTTGTCATGTTTCCTATCGTCTGTCAAGATGTTGGATGGCCCTATCCATTGCAGTAGAAGAGAAGGGGAGTCTAAGGGTTTATCTGCATTGGGAAATTAACTGATCTAGCTCCCTGTGTGGGTTCTCTATTCTGGGAGAAGAGAGATTTGATTCTAAAATAAGTGTTTCACTTCAGAAACTAATTATTCCAGAATGGAATGTTTACATGGGGAGCTTATTCCAAATAGATTCTGGTCAATTTCCACATAGGCAAGCCCTAAGGAGGATTGGGAGTCAATATTCCTGGTCCCTCTTCTCTGAGGCAGGGAAGTGTGGTCTATGTTCAGCAGGAAGGACTGGGATGCAGGACTTCTGGGCTCTGTTCCCAATGGTGGGGTCTAGTGGTTGGAGCAGGGAGGAGTGGGAGTCAGGACTCCTGGGTTTTGTTTCTATCTCTGCTGCTGACAGTAGTGGGGGGACAAGTAATTTCCTAGCTCTCAGTTTTTCCACTCTTAAATAGGGTGATAACACTACTGACCAGAGGTTTTATTAGTAAATATTTATAAGCGCTATATAAGTATTATTACTGTATATAGACCTAACACAAGAGGGCATTCAGTACACTACATGAACTTATTATTAGAGTCCTGCAAATCTATGGATACCTGTCTTATATCTACAGATGCGGATATCCATGGATCGTTTTTTGTGAATCACAGATCGGATATGGTCACAAATTATGTATCTGTGCAGGACACCACGAATTATGTTATTTAGGCTCTGAAGACAATGACTCAAATGACTACCTCCTTGCATCTGAGGCTCTGATGGAGAAAAGATGTATATCCCTGGTATTATA
This sequence comes from Pelusios castaneus, assembly GCA_007922175.1. Taxonomy (NCBI): domain Eukaryota; kingdom Metazoa; phylum Chordata; order Testudines; family Pelomedusidae; genus Pelusios; species Pelusios castaneus. The sequence continues at coordinate 84,525 of ML688398.1, forward strand.
TATTGTCTGGTGTTATTGGCTGAGTGCTGTGCTCAAACGGCCCATTGCTGAGTGGTCACATAATAAAGGATCACGTTATTTATTCCAGTAATATTGGGCTATAGCCTTGGATCATCCTAATTCTGTTTTGTGAATTTCAACCTAGCTGGTTTTAGTTTTGTGAATTTAAATGTAACCCGAAACAGATATTCTAATCATTGGCAAACTACACCCACAGTTTGTTGGTGATATAAATCAAAGGCCTAAAGAAAATGCTTATAGTAATACAAGAGATTCACCTTAGCTGTCAATGCTAGTACTGCTAAATTGGTGGTCCTGGGAGAGGCAACAATTTTATACATGTAACTGAGTCATGATGTTGGAATAAAGTTTTAGTGTGTCATGGCTGGAGGGGAAAGGAACTTACTGTCTCTCCTCCCTATCTTTGGGTGTCTTGTGTTTACTATACTTCTGGGTAACCGATAACATTTTCCTTAATGTTACACACAATGTTACTCCAGTAAATCATCTATATTTAAAAACCCTGACAGTGTCTGGTCAGATGGGCCTTGCTTTTTCAGGCATTCCAGGAGGGCAGAGGGCTGTAGAACCGGAGGCTGGGGGCAGGGTTGCCATTCTTGCATTTTAGTTTTTACTGACATGAAGATCTGAAATTGATTTTTTTTTTTTTTTTACTGGTAAGCTTTTTACTGACATTACTAAAATTACCATAAAAGTCTGTACACAGAAATTTGGAATTGCGCAGTTCTTTTAGCTGCAGTTGATTGATCAGTTGGGTTCCTGGGTGCCAGGATAAAATCATGATCAGTGTAGTTTTATGATACATGAAGTGATTCTGAACAACAATCAATGTCGGAATACAATGTTTTATTTCTATTCAATTTTATTGACAATTTATTTATGGATTTACTGACCGTATTAAAATAGAACTTTTTTTTTAAACTGTCAGTAAATTTACCGAGCGTTGGCAACCCTGGAGCAGGAATCAATGGTTCCAGAGGGGTAGCTGTGTTCGTCTCTATACAGCAAAAAACAATGAGAGTCCTGTGGCACCTTAAAGACTAAAACATTTCTTTGGGCTTGCAGCCCATGAAAGCTTATGCCCCCACAAAACTCTTATGGGGGTGCAGTGGGTTGGAGGGGTAGGATTCAGGAATGCTGGGCTTTAGCCCTGGTTCTAGGGTGGGAGTGGGGTTGAGTGGGTTGGGGTGGGGGGACCGGGAGCCAGGACTCCTGGGTTCTATGGGGGAGTGGTGCACGCCGGGATACAGAGGGGCCCAGGAGCGGTTCATGCTGTGGGGGAAGGGGAGGCGAACGCTGGGAGACGGGGCAGGAAACAGGCGGGGACGGGGCGCGGTGCACGCTGGGACCCCGGAGCCCTGGTAACCACGATGTGCACGTGACGTCATCGCGGGGCGCCCGCCAGGCCGTCTGAGGCGGTTTTGTTGTCCCGCGCCAGTTCCGGTGACGTACTTCCGAGCTGTCATGGCGGCGGAGCCAGGCGGCGGGAGCCCCCCCGGGCCGGACCCCCTGCGCGGGGCGGGCGGCGAGGAGGGGGAGGCGCATCCCAGACCCCCGAGCCCGGGGCCGCCCCGCGAGGCCGAGGTCACCGTGGAGATCGGCGAGACCTACCTGTGCCGGCGGGCGGACGGGACCTGGCGTGAGTGACCCTCCCCCGCCTGGGCCTGCTTGGGTGATCCCACCTATCGCGATAACTCCCCCACACCTCCCCACCCATCTCTGGGCCTGCCTAGGGAAAGCCTTATGGTGATAGCCTCTGTCTAATGTTACCCCCACCAAATCCTGATACCAGTTCCCACCGCTGGGCCTGTGTGTGGATGAGGCTTGGCCCAAGAACTCCTGTTGCGTATCCACCAGCCAGGCAGGGTTACCTTTTTTCCCCAAAAGTGGAAGCTGAGGAGGAGATGGAGGGAGGGTACAGTCGGGTTGGTAGAGGGGTTACCCGCAGCAGGGGCACTCACTACAGGTGGGGGCAGTGTCACTGCCTGTTACAACGCTAGGGCGTCCTGGTGCAAGCCCAGGATGCAGTCAGCAGCTCTCTCCAAGGGCAGCAGGATCCCTTCCCTGGAGCTAGGAGCCAGGGCTTGTGTGGGTGGGATCTGGCAGCTATGACTGCAGGGGAATGAACCAGTCAGATGCAGGGGAGGGCCCCATTGGGAAGTGGAACCATCAGGGCTCATTCTGAGCTGCAGCTGGTCTGCTCTGCAAAAATCCCAGACATAACCTATTGTGTGAAAAAAAAATGACTAGACAGGATGGAGGCTCAAAATACAGTCCATGTCCAGAAAATCATGGGCATATGGAAACCCTAGTCAGTCCCCACACTTCATCTTCCGACTGTACACACCCCTGTGCTTGCTCTCAGGGGGTGGGGGGAACTGGGGTGAGAAACCCACTCCTACTGTGATACCTCACCCCGATCTCTTTGTTCACCAGTACCACCCAACCTCAGAATACCCATTCATGTGTCCACAGGACCTGTCATAAGGCCTTCCCCACACAATACATTCTGTAGCCACCACTGTTTCACTATACCCATGTAAACTGAGATTGTCTCCCCTGCTTCAAGCGGTCATGAGAAGCAGGACTTTCTACACAGAAATTTCCATAGGAACAGCTATTGCAAAATAAACCAGATACTAAATATAAAGCACAGAAATTATTCCATACTAGCTCTATGGGTAGATCTTTCTGTTCCACACTAAGAACATTTTTCCCTCCTGTGAACATGCCCTTAGCAAAGTGCTTGGATAGTCATGAGCGGAACAGATTTGTCATTTTCCAGTACATTCATTATTGCACCAAATCCCCTTGTTTCTGCTTCCCACAAATGTCTAGGCTGGCATTAACCTGTTGATTGCCTCACAGACTCGGCCGAGGTGATCCAGTCACGACTCAACGAGCAGGAGGCCCGGGAGGAATACTATGTGCACTATGTCGGATGTGAGTGCAGCCCTGGGTTCTTTTCCTGGGAGGGCATTAATGTATGTGGCTGTTTATTAGGTGTCCTGTGGTAGCGCCTAGGAGGCATTGCTGAGGGATATAACATGGTTAATTCCTTTCCCCTCATAGTTTATGTTCAGTAATTGCCTCATTTTCACCTTTAAAGGGACTCTCTCACCCATATCCCCCCAAATCTATGGAGAATTTGCCAGCAGAACTCCCCATTACAGGACTTCCTTGAGGCAAAGAGGACTTTGCCCTTCCATAACACCTGAAATCTGGGTATGTCTACACTGCCTGGCTTTGGGAGGGATGTGGTTTCTAGAGGACTAAAACACCTGGAAACCAGGACGTCTTGGTGCTGGTGTCCAGCTGTTGAGTGTTTTGGGACATGGTGAGAAAGTCACTTTATAAAGTGAGGCTGGATAGACTTGTTCAAGATTCCCTTCTCTCCCCCTTGCCTCACCCTAACCATAGTCAACCGGCGCCTGGATGAGTGGGTGGATAAGAACCGGCTGGCCCTCACCAAGACAGTCAAAGATGCGGTGCAGAAGAACACAGACCAGTACATGAACGAGCTGTCAGAGCAACCGGAACGCAAAATCACCCGCAACCAGAAGCGCAAGCATGACGAGATCAACCATGTTCAGAAGGTTAAGTATGCCAGGGTGTGCTGTGTTGGGAGAGATTCATTAGGGGGCACTCTTCCCTCATGGTCAGTGCTGGCCACAATTCCCCAGTGCGGCACTAGGGGGCGCTGCACTGCAGGAACCACTGAGGGTAGTTCAGTGTGGACGCACAGTTATGTGATATTGAGCTGTTTTCCTGTAGACCTACGCCGAGATGGATCCCACCACAGCTGCCCTGGAGAAGGAGCATGAGGCGGTGAGTGGCACAGGTTACTGGCATCTAAATTCGCAGGGCCCCTCAGTTCTTGCACGGCTCACTCACCTAGTGTATCCTCTTCTCCCTCTCTTCCTCAATCCTAGATCACCAAGGTGAAATACGTAGATAAGATCCACATTGGCCATTATGAGATTGATGCCTGGTATTTCTCACCCTTCCCAGAGGACTATGGGAAGCAACCCAAGCTGTGGATCTGCGAGTACTGCCTGAAATACATGAAGTTTGAGAAGAGCTATAGGTACCACCTAGTAAGTAAGGGCCAAGCCCCAGTATTGTCAAGGATGGGAAGTCAGGGCTGGAATACCTGGGAGCTGGGGTTGGAGTTCAGGACAATGACCTGTTTATGGGGAGGAACAGCCCAGGGCTGGAGGGCCTGGCAGAACTTTGATGAAAGGAGATAGCCCAGGGCTGGGATAGCAGGGAGCTGTGGGTTGGATTTGAGAGACACCAGAAGTGCTGTGTTGGCTTGGCCACTGTCTGACAGTTTCTCTCTGTCTCAGGGCCAGTGTCAGTGGAGGCAGCCCCCAGGGAAGGAGATCTACAGGAAAAACAACATCTCTGTCTATGAAGTGGATGGCAAAGATCACAAGGTGAGGTGGTGCTGTTGGCCATCCCAGTGCCTGGCCACCGGTGAATTCCATGCTACCATGATGCCTTGGTCCTGCTCTGAGGAGCTCAGTGCGTCTTTGTTGGAAAAAAAGCTTGCAGAGCTGTAAAAGAACAAGACAGGATCATCCTCAAGGATTTGCTCCCCTGGGTGCCCAAATTCTGGGCTCCCATCCCTTCCCATGGGGGGTAATCTGTGTCTCGGTGCTTATTAGTAGTGCTCCAGGCTGGGCGTGTTCTGTCTGATGGTTGCTTTTTTGCTCCTGCTTAGATTTACTGCCAGAACCTGTGTCTCCTGGCCAAGCTCTTCCTAGACCACAAGACCCTCTACTTTGATGTCGAACCCTTCGTCTTCTACATCCTCACTGAGGTTGACAGGCAGGGAGCCCACATCGTCGGCTACTTCTCCAAGGTAAGCAGCCTGTAGCCCACGTTAAGAGGCTGGCGATCTCACAGCTTAGAGCCAGGACTCCTGGATTCTAGCCCCGGCTCTGGCAGGGTAGTGAGGTGTAATGGGTTAGAACAGGAGAGGCTGAGAAGCAGGACTACTGGGTTCTGTCCCCAGCTCTGGGATGGGAATCAAGTGCTTAGAACAGCGAACTGGGAATCAAAATAACCTTTTACTAGTGTGCACCATTCTTCAGCAATTTTAGACAGATGTGAGTTATCCCTGAGCCCACATGTGGAACACTGGTTTTCCCTTCCCTGTATGTCAGTGCCCAGCCTCTCTCTCCCTTCACTGCACTGCCCTGTCCTCCCCCACTGGGCTCTACGGTAATCCTGTTTCTGTGCATTCTCTGTTCTCAGGAGAAGGAGTCTCCAGATGGGAACAACGTGGCCTGTATCCTCACCTTGCCTCCCTACCAGAGACGGGGCTATGGCAAGTTCCTCATCGCGTTCAGTGAGTAGTCCAGGATCAGTCTCTTATGTTATTGGCCGTGTGTGCAATGAGTTGGTACATTCTCAGGTGGCTTTCCTTTTGGGCAGCCACGCACTGAGCTCTCTGTTGCCCCTACAGGAAATCCTAGCAGCACGGGCAGGGGGGGAATGATTTCTATCTTGAGACAACCTCTTCTCCCATTCCCCTCCGCCATCTCATTGCACAAACAGTTCTTGGAGGGGAATGGTGTAGGGTCCCCTCTGATCTCTTCCCAACCCCTTCTCCGTGCCCGTAGGCTATGAGCTGTCTAAGCTGGAAAGCACAGTGGGCTCCCCAGAGAAGCCCCTCTCAGATCTAGGCAAGCTGAGCTACCGGAGCTACTGGTCCTGGGTGCTGCTGGAGATTCTGAGGGACTTCCGAGGGACCCTGTCCATTAAAGACCTCAGGTGTGTGAGGGGCTAGGAGTTGGTGGGGGGACAGATGGCAGCAGTGACTCATGTTGGGGAGCACCCCTATTGAATTCCCTCATGCCACACCAGAGCATTGCAGCCAGCGCTGACTGTGAGGGGAGAGCGTCCCCTGAGCCCTTGCCCCTTGCCTCGCTCTCTGCAGCACAGCGCCCCCTAGTATCAAACTGGGACACTGGGACCAGTGCTGACTGCCAGAGGAGAGTGCCCCTACTGAGCCCCGACCCCACTATCTGCAGCAAGCAACCCCTAGTGCCACACCAGGAGATTGGGATCAGCACCGTCTGCAAGGGGAGAGCACCCCTTACAGACCCTCTGCCCCACTTGGCAGCACAGCGCCCCCTAGCACCACACTGGGGCCAGCGTGGCCTGTGAGGGGAGTATACCCCTGACTGATCCCCACACCTGCTGCTGCATTCTCCCATCCAAGCCTTCTACCAGCCCTCCCTGCTTAACGCCTGGTGCGGGCTGCGGATGCTGCAATGCATTTACCCCAGTTCCCACATAGCCAGATGACGAGCATCACTCAGAACGACATCATCAGCACGCTGCAGTCTCTCAACATGGTGAAATACTGGAAGGGGCAGCACGTCATCTGCGTCACACCCAAGCTGGTGGAAGAACATCTGAAGAGTGCCCAGTACAAGAAGCCTCCCATCACAGGTACTAAGGGGAGAGAGAAATGGGACATGGGGCCTTTCCTCTCTAGAGCAGTGGGTTTCAAACGTTTTTTTCTCAGGACCCAGTTGAAAAAAATCATTTATACCCGTGACCCAACAATTCCATCTTTGAGCAATGCGTTCCAGTCTTTCAGTGGCAGCAGCAGGGGGGGGTCTGTGACCCAGTGCCTGAGGATCTGTGATCTGGTAGTGGGTCCTGACCCGTGGTTTGAAAACCACTGCTCTACGGGGTGCGGGCTCAGATTCAGCCCCAGGGCAAGGGATTGACTGGCTTGGAGGTTGGGAGTGGCACACAGAGCCTTTGATCTGGCCCCTAGGTTGGGAGGTCTGGGGAATGGGAGACGGGGCCTTGTCCCTATAAGGAATCTGCTCTTGCCCCAGTTAGAAATGCTGTTGAAGTCACTAGCATGCCTAGCCCCAGAGAGCAGCGAAGCAGCATTAAGCCCGAACACAAAGCAGGCCTTTTTAAGGCTGAGGTAGAAACACTCTGTTGAACACTCCTGGGCCATGATCAGGTTTCCGGTTTCTCTAAAGCAGGACATTGTTTTCCCAAGGACAGGTGACGGGTGTCTTTGCCAGTTATGTAAGCACAGTCTGGGAGAGAGGCAGTGAGCCAACCCTCCGCTTCCCTCTCCCCTGGGGAAGGCTCCTAGCTCTTTGCAGGTGGAGATTACGCACCCTTCACTGAAATGCGGCTGCTCTGGGGTGGGACATGATCACTGCAGCTCAGGTAGCTGCCTCTAGTTTTGAAATTACAAGGTGGAATGGAAAGAGGAAGAAGAGTTCTCTAATGCCATTACTGAGCGGCAGTTAAACGGTTGCCACGTCCCATGCCAGAAATGGCTGCATTTCAGTGCCAGGTGAAATATGCCCCTGCAGCATTGCTGTTAGCCAGAGGTGGGTAGGAGTGCTCTCTATATTTCGACATAAACGGTTTTCCCATGGATGCAGTCTGTGGCCGTGCAATAACTGGCTGTGAATTTGTGTAGAGAATATTTGAGTGGTTCTTCATAAAATCACCAGCATTAATCTCTACTTAAAGTGCATTTATACAGCAGCCTTAATGAGAGACGAGCACTTCTCTGCAGAGCCAAAAAATGATTTCAGGGTTGGAGAAGTGCCAGACTGAGAGGTGACTTGATCCTGGGGTAAAAGTAACCTTCAGGAGAGAAAATCCCAGGTGCTAAAGGGTACCTTAACCTGGCAGAGAAAGACAAAACATGAACCGAGGGCTGCCATTTAAAAGCAGACACATTCCAATCAGAAATAAGGAACCTGTTTTTAACAACAGAGTCTTGTGGCACTTTTAAAGACTAACAGATTTATTAATCGCATGAGCTTTTTAACAGTGCGAGTGATGAACCTTTGAACAAACTCGTAGACTTTAAAGCCAGAATGGACCGTTGTGATCATCTGACCTGCACAACGTGGGCCACAGACCCTCACCCACCGACCCCCTTAATAGACCCCTCATCTCTGGCTGAAGTCCTCATATCATGATTTAAAGACTTCAACTTACAGAGAATCCATTTACTGAATATAAGCCTTCAGGTGCCCCATGCTGCAGAGGAAGGCGAACCCCCACCCCCGCATGGTTTCTGCCAATCTGATTATAGGGGAAATCCCTTCCTGACCCCAAACATGGCCATCAGTTAGATGCTGAGCATGTGGGTGGGACCCAGCAGCCAGATGCCCAGGAAGAAATTCCCTTTAGTAACTCAAAGTCCTCCCTATCTAGTGTCCCATCACTGGCCATTGGAGAATTTACTGCTAGCAGTCGCAGATGGGCCACTTGCCATTGACAGATCATCCCATCCCCTAATGCACTCCCTGGGACAATGGTGAATTTTTCCATCCCTTGATGGCTTCCAGTCCAAACCGGGGGCCGTGCTTGAAAGGTGTTTTAGTCGAACACAGGTTACTCGGAGAAAGTCGCTGGCCTGTGTCATAGTGGAGGTTAGACTAGGTGATCTGCTGGGTCCTTCTGGCCTGAGAGCAATGGAGGGTGGGGCTATTCTAGGTTCAGTTGGACTCATCCCGTCCTTTTTCCCTCCTCAGTGGATTCCATCTGTCTCAAGTGGGCACCCCCCAAACACAAACAGGCCAAGATCTCCAAGAAGTGAAGGAACTGTGGGATACGGGCATCCAACTAACCCCTCAGTTGCATGAGGACTTGGGCTGACCCCACCTGACTGCAGAACACCGGAGGAACCACTTGGCTGCGTGACTCTGCCGGCTGTTTCGTTCATTAGGGCAGCACCGATTCAGCAGGGCTGGCGTCCTGTCCTGTAGCTGCATCTTATTCCCCCAGAGCATTGCGGGGCAGACTAGGCCACGGCTAGTCCCACGGCTGAGCTTTCCTTGCAGCACACCGCCACTGCCCTTGTCGGCTACAAAGCGAATCAGTTGCACTCTGCTCCCTCCTCAGTACCAGTAGATTTGCTAATTTCCAGGGAGGCAAGGGCCATGCAGGCTACTTCAAAGGTTACCGAGGCAGCAACATCTGAGGGGGGCAGGAGGAGTGACTGACCTGGCAGGGGAGGGATGGAGACATGCCCACAAGTGGGGTAGACATGACAGCCTGGCACAACTTGTCTGTGCTGGACAAACACTCCCTGTCCAGGTGATTGCCCGTGGAAGTGATACTGGGACATTCGTGCCAGACCGGAGCTCTCTGGGCATTACATGTGCCCCACAGCAGGGTCCTGGCAAAGTGGGATACAGTCAGCTCTCTGCCACTGGGCTTTGAGACGGGCTGTTGTGGGATGGTGCCCAGAACATAGTGGCCCTGACTTTCCGGCTTTCACCCACCTGCCACAGACCATATCCCCTCGCCACTGGAGGGTGAGCCCATTCTGTCCATCTCTCTAGGGCTCCTTGATATGGCATCTTCCCCTACCCCCCCAGGATCTGAGCTGAGTCCTCCTGGACCCCTTTCATGCATGGCCTTTAGATGGCTGATGTGTATGGAGGTTGTATCTCAACATACCTCCACCCACCTACCCCAATTTCCACTGACCTCCTCCTTCCCCAGCCTGTACGTCCCATGCCACTCATCTCTACCACTGCTGGGGCCTTTCCCTCATCTCCCCCCCCCCCCCCCCCACACTTCCCACAAGAGATTAGAGGAAAAGCAGAAAGGTGTGGTTGTTTGGGGATGTCTGAGTTTGGCTGGGCTCAGCTCACTTCCTGAATCCCACTATGCCTCACAAAGCCAACTGCTGCTTGGGGTAGATAGAAGGGGGTGTCTTTCCCCATAGAGTGAGTGTCAAAGTGCTGGGATACCCCCGATCCAGGGAGATAAGGCCCTGTCCCTCAGCATCAATCTCACTCCTCCAACCCCCAGGCTGGCACCAGCAGCTGGGGGTGCATTTAAGTGTTGCTGGGGGGGTGTTGGAGCATGGGGGAATGGTTGGAGCAGACACCCCCCACTCCAACCCCATGACTCCCCAACACTCCTGCCTGCTGCCTACAGGTGTATTTTTCTGTTTTCAGATGTGTATTTTTCATAAAGAAAGTGTTAATGACATGTCGTCTTACGAAGCTTCCTTGGGAGGGGCCACAACTGCGAGGCCAGAGGGAACAGAGTTCAGGGAGGAGGGAGCACAGGCTGGAGTGAGGGGGCAGAGAGGAATTCAATGCAGACTCGATTCAGCCTCCCCCTCACTGTCCTAGCTGGTCCCCTCAGACCTTCCCCGAGCCAGCTAAGGAGAGGTGCCTCCCAGCCCAGGCACTTTTCCCCAACATTGCCAGCCGGTTCCTTGGACTGGCTCCAACCCGGATTCACTGGGCACACAAGCACTGCTCAACCCTGGATTAACTGCTCTCAGTAATCAAAAGCTTGGCCTGTAAATGAAGTTTAGACCCAGACTTCGTGGGTTGGTCCCCTGTAACGTGTGTCAGGGTGCGGAGGGAGGGTGCGAACCAGGATTCCTGGTTCTAACCCAGCATAGGAGGGAAGGGGGGGTTAGTGATGGAGCAGCATGGACATGATTTAAAAAAAGACCAGAGCCTTTCCTGTGATCCAGGGCTAGCGCCTTCTTTATTAAACTCTTCATCTTGAGTCAGATATCCTTCCATACCCCACCTTCTGACCTACAGTAGTTGTGAGTTCTCGACTTACAACCTAGAGAAAAGATGTGTGTACACAGTTCCCTGTGTTAATGTGCCATCGCTCACAACTGGGAACGTGTGACGAAATCCCAACCCTTTACAACCTGCTCTCCCTCTGTCGTTTCCTGAGGTGGAAAAACCAGTTCTGCCGGTGCCGTCCAGCCCAGCCCTGGAGGTTCGGCTGACGTTGAGGAGCCAAAAATCATCTTGCCAACGTCACACCTTTGATCCTGTCCGCTTGCCATGACTGAAACCCACACATTTCTGCATGACACGGGTTAAAGGAAAAGGAACCATTTCTCCGTCCTCTGGGTTGGCCTTTCCCAGAAACATCTCTTCTTCTGGGGCCAATCTGCAGCATCCCAGAATGCTTTGAAGCAACCACAAAGGGTTGCCTGTGCTGGCACCCTGAAAATAGTCTTGTGGGAAAGGGAAGCAAGGAGAAGAATCCATTCCTAGTGAAGCATCTGTCACCATGATCACAGTCGGATCCTGTGCCTCCAAGGTCCTCTCCCCCGCTTTTGTCTCTACGCTTGGCATTAGCGAGGGTGCCACTGAGCTACCCTGCTTGGAGCAGGATCAGGAAAGCCCAGCAGAGCAGCCAGAGGGCAACAAATTGAGCAGCTGCCCCAGAGCACAGTCCGTCCTCAGAGACCGGCTCCTGATCCACGGTCACGTTGCTCAGTTCCACATCCGGGATGTTCTCTTGGATCCAGGCAGCATGGGCCGAGGCGCGGGTGTAGACACCGGGCCGGTTGGGGGCCCCACATGCATCCCCCCAGCTCACCACTCCGGCCAGCAGCCAGGAATTACCCACTTGGCAGGAGAGGGGTCCCCCGGAGTCACCCTGGAAAAATCGGGGTGGGGAGGGGGAGATTGAGAGCTTATTAGGCTGCCTGAAAATGGTGATCAGAGGTTGCCTACTACTCTGTCCATGATTTCCCAGAGTGGGGTCCTGGGGGGGGGTGCGGGTGTCAGAGCAAGGCTGAAGGGGTGGGCGTGAACTTGGGTGCTGGAGCGAGGCTCAGATGTTGGCCTGACTCCCAGCGCGAGGTACAGGAGTTCGCAGGATTCTATTGGCCAGAACTCAGTGGTCTGCAGCACCGGAGGAAGTCATGATGTCATTGCAAACGGTTGTTGCCATCTTGGTGCCATGACATCACATTAATTCCCTGACCATGACATCATCACCATGCAGGAAACAAACAATGGGGTAGGAAGGGAAAGCAAGCAAGTCTCTGAAGTCTTGGGACCATCCAGCTAAGTTGCCCCCGTACAGGATGGCCCTGGAGTGCCATAGCAGGGGGCTGTGCTGACCTTGAAGGATGGGGCACTATAGGGCAGGGAGCGTGTGAAGCAGCACGCAGAAACACAGCAGGCTAGCAGCGAGGACGTGGGAGGTGGCATGGTCCGACGGCTGGTTGGGGGGGATTGCCTGGGGCCAGTCAGGATGGGGCTGGACGCCGTCATAGGGGCCCGGCCGACTGGTGGTGTTGGAGCACATCCCTTCCTCTGAGACCGGCTCCCGATCCACGCTCACGTTGCTCGTCTCCAGGTCCGGGATGTTCTGTTGGATCCAGGCTGTGTGTGCTGAGATGCGGGTGTAGATGCCGGGCCGGTTGGGGGCCCCACACGCATCCCCCCAGCTCACCACCCCAGCTAACAGCCAGGCATTGCCCACACGGCAAGACAGGGGTCCCCCGGAGTCACCCTGGAAGACAGGGTGGGGAGAGGGAAATGGTGTTAGGCGGGGAACTGGTGGCAATAATGGGATACAAACGGCTGATTACTACAGAACTGTAGACGTGGCAGGTTGGTGGGAGAGGGGGCAGGGCCTTGAGGTCAGAGGTCAAGGAGTGGCACTTAAGCCCAGAAAGGATGGAAAATCTCCAGCCCAACCACTGGGCCTGTGCTCCTAGCATCCAGAACTGCCTCCCAGTAACCCACCACCGCACGCCATCGACCGGCGGACACCAGCACCCCGCTTACCTGGCAGGCATCCTTCTTGCCCTCGGCATATCCCGCACACATCATGTCCTCCTGGATCATGTGGGGCTCTGCTGGGTTGGCGTTGATCATGTAGAGGCAGCGACATGTATCCAGCCCAATCACCGGCACCTCCAGCTGCTGCAGGGTCTTGGGATTAGGCAAGCTTTCTGTACGGGAAGAAAGCAAATCAGCCCAGGCGGGGTGAGCAGTCGACTCCTCCGTTGGTGGGGTAAAAGGAGCCACCAGGGGATGCTGTTGGGGATGGGGAATGGGCAAGGGGACTCACACACACCAGCCCAGCCTCTGAGCCAGGCTTGTGGCAGAGGTGTTATACCCAGCTGCCCCACCCCAGGAACAGCTGCATCATAGCACAAGGGAGCCAGCCCCATGTATGACATTACTGCATGGTGTTATACCCAGCTGCCCCCCACCCCAGACACAGCTGCATCTCAGCACCAGGTGAGCCAGCCCCACGCACAACATCATTGGGCAGTGTAACGCAGCTGCCCCACCCCAGGGCTGCTGTAGTAACTCTTCACTTACGGGTGGTAAGCACATGTCCCCAGCCAGTCACGGTGCATTTCATGCCACTGGGGAAGCTGACGGAAGCGGACGGCAGGCAGATGGGGCGAATGGTCCGTGTGTAGGAGACGGCCTCTTTCAGCTTCATCAGCGCAAGGTCCCCACCTGAACCCTCATCTGTGTATTGGGGGTTCTTGATGACATTCTCCACCCCAACCACCTTGATGTCAGATGGGGGGCTGGCCAGCTGGTAGGCCCCCAGCGACACCTCATAGTCAGTGATGGCGTTTTCCCTGAAAGGTAGGGGAGAAAGACACGGGACATCAGCAAGAAGTGAAGCCAGCACGTCAGACTGTAAAAAACTTCATCTAATAGGGAAATCCCCTTTGATAGCAGCAGTGTAGGGCATGGACACATGCCATGCAGGGAAGATTCTATTTTGTGGAGAACAGAGGCACACGTGTACACTTCGGGTGTGGGGTCTAGTGAGTTACAGCAGTGGAGTCTGGGAGTCGTGGGTTCTGGTAGGGGAATATGGCCTAAAGCTTCCTCCCCCCAGCTCTGGTAGGGGAATATGGCCTAAAGGCTTAGACTGGAGGGGAGGAAGCTGGAAGGCTGTCCACAAAAACACCATCAAACAGGCCTAGGTTCAGAAATGGGTGGAAGATGGAGGGCTCTCCTGATTAGCTCCCACCCCAGAGCAATCTCCATAGCCTGGCCCAGCCCAGACCTCCCCTACCATGCTTTGTACTTACGGTGGGAAGCAGTGTGCCGCAGTGAGCACCCACTGGGGAGCGATGAGGGAGCCGCCACACACATGAACGCCATTAAAATTCAGGCTGACCTGCCAAGGCCACTGCCCTGCCTGAGCATCTGTTCCCCCCACAATCCGACCCATGGCAGCGATCCCACACATTCCTGCAGGGCACCAGAGTAGCAATGAGTGAAACAGAAACAGACCCTTTTGCTCTACCCACTAGACCCCCCCTCCCCCCCCCCCCCCCCCCACACACACACACACAGAGCCAGAGATTGAATCCAGGAGTCCTGGCTTCCAGCCTGCCTGCTCTAATCCACTAGACCCCACAACCCTCCGAAAGGCAGGGAACAGAATCCACAATGCCCAGTTTTCAGCCCAAAACACAGTGCTGTTTGTTTTAGGGTGTTCAGATTTCCACAAAAAATAGCTACATTTTCTGAAAAGAACAGACTTTGGGGGCGGAGGAAGAGTTACTTTGAAAACCCAATTTTAACTATCAAAAAAGTTTTGAGAAAACTTTTTGAACCCAACTTCCCAACAAAACACAACCCTGGATGAAAAGCTGGTCCACACTTGAAATGCTACAATGACCTGTCAGTGTAGACACTACCTAGGCCAATGGGAGGGTCCCTCCCATCACTGTTGTTAATCTACCACCCCAAGAAGCAAATTCTTTCTCAACCTAGCGCTCTCTACATCGCAGGTGAGGTTGGCTTCACTAGCTACAAATAACTGCAAAGGAAGATGACACTAGCTGAATAAATTTCTGATGGGGGGCCGTGGGAAAACAATCAGGAGGAGGAAAAGTGACCACCAAGCTGCCAGCATGGCGTTCCCAGCCAGATCTTTACCTGATTGTCCGTAAGTCTCCTGTACACCTGGTCAGAAGAGGGGAAAAAGACATGATTAGAGCATCCCAGAGCAACACACATCAGCAATAGGGTCACTGAAGAATCCCAGGGACACTTCAGCCCCCAGTGGGGAGGGAGCATCTGGATGGAGCATCTCCATCTCTGATAATAAACTTCTACCCCCTAAATTTCACTCCTCTTCCAGAACCAGGAACAGAACCCAGGAGCCCTACATTCAGCCCGCTCTCTGCTCTAACCACTAGACTCTTCTCCCTTCCTGTAACCAGGAATCTAACAGCCAGAGGGAAGAGCACCACCTTCTGAGCTGAGAACACCACAGCCCCTGAGTTTCTCCACGTTGTCTCCTACCCAGCCCAGCCCATGTAATACAGCCCAGCCCATGGGCCAGAGCAGCCACACTGCAGCCTGGAAGGGTAATTCCCTTTGGCACGTCTCTGTCTCCCAGCCACTGCCACCTCCCTCTCCAGGAATTGCTTCCTGGCCACATCTCCCAGCATCATTCCAGATTCTTCAGAAATCAGGCGAGCTGTCGGTTTCACTGCTCTAGGCACTGCATGACTCAAGAGGAACAGGAGATTTCTCCCTCTGTGGCGGTGGGGTGCTGGCTCAGATCTAGCCCCAGGGT
>VOCT01085209.1:0-12566 GCA_007922175.1 Pelusios castaneus
CAGCTATGTTGTGTCCCCAAATACTGCTCTGCCCAAGTAACCTCAGTGGCGTCTCAGGTTACTGGTATAGGAACCCGGTATAGCATATTTGGCATCAAATCACAGGATTACATTGCAAAACCGAACAGGGAAGTTACACAGATCATGCCCAAGGGGTTCAGGGAGGTGCATCCTGTCCCAGCTGGTTTCAGTCTCAGGCTGCCTGAGGGCTTGGCGTACTGAGTTTATATGCTCCATGCAGGTAGGTTCCTGGGCGACTGAGGGAACCTGGATAGAGCATGAAAACTTTTCTCTTTCTAGCGTGGAGGGCAGGGAAAGAGGTGGGGCCACCACAGCCAATCAGAGACGACATAGCCTTCCTCAGCCTTCAATAAGCTCCTCCATGCTCAGGTCTGTTACACAACCACACAGAGGGCTCACACCTACCACACGGGGCTGTTCTCCAGAAGGCAGACAATAGCAGAGGCCGTGAAGTCCTTCCAGGAACACGCCAAAGGATCTTCTCAATCAGTGCTGACTTGCAGCTGGCTCTGGGCTGGGACAGCCAGTAACAGCTGCACCCTGCTCCCGGCGGAATAGAGCCCCCACTGCCAGGTTGAGGCACTGGAGACCCTTGTCTTTGAGACGGTCCCTGCAGCCCAGCACCCCAAGTATCAGGCAGGGGCCAGCACTGAGGCCAGGCAGACTGTCAGTCCCAGCCCGGCCATGGATGGTGAATATTTCACCCACAAGAGGGTGCTGTTCCCATGTTCTGTTTACTCCCCTGAGACCCTGAGCTCCGTGGAGAATGAATTCCAGGTGCGAGATGATGATCTCTTCAACATCACCTACCCCAAGTCAGGTAAGGGCAATGGGGGAGCGTGTTCCTGGCCCCAGACCTGCTCCCTGGAAGGCTGCAGCTCACACTTAAGGGGATGTTTCAGGCCCACTAACCCTTTCACCCCCAGGCACTAACTGGATGCTGGAGATTCTGAGTCTGATCCGCTGTGAGGGAGACCCCGGCTGGGTGCGCAGCGTGCCGAATTGGGACCGGGCGCCCTGGGTGGAAAGTAATCACGGGCTGGAGGCTGCCCTGAAATACCCACCGCCCCGCCTGCTCTCATCCCACCTGCCCGTCCAGCTCTTCCCCAACTCCCTGCAGCGCTCCCAGGCCAAGGTAAGAGCTGGGAGAACAGGGGCTACGGGTCGGGGTTGAGGGGCACAGGGAGGGCTGTGTGTTGGGGGGTTGAATCCAGGGCAGCGTCTGATGGCTGAATTACATGGATGTGGGCATGTGACTGGCCCACTCTGGAGACAGGGGCACCAGCCAGGGATCAGGCAATGAGGGCCCTGGGTTTGCTGGTGTTGAAGAAAATACAGCTTAACCCTATATAATCAGGTTTTAGCAAGACATTTATTCCGGCATGCAGGAAGAGAGTCTGTTAACAACACAGAGTCTGTGAAGTTAAGTGAGCTCTGCTCGCAGGCAGATTTTGCAGGTATTTATGTGATAGACAGTTAACAATTTTTGCCCATTAGGTGCAAGTGAAAGGTTACAAACTGGTTAAAACAGAAAAACAGTTCAGTGACAGCTTAACTTATTTAGCGTACTTTAACCTTGAGAGGCCAGTTGTTCTTCTTTCCCTTCTCAGACTAGCCCATTCTTATCTTTAACTTTCCCCTATTCTTCTATAAGTCATGCTGTCGCTGAGCAAATTTGAGGCCTGCAAGGTTGGCTTCTACACTGGTTAATTGTCAGATTCCTTTGGCATCATCCTCCCCCATCGTCAGCACAACCCTCACTGCTGCCCAGCCTGCTCTGACCCGTATCCTCTCCCACAGATCATCTACACCCTGCGTTGCCCCAAGGACGTGCTGGTCTCGCTCTATCACTTCTCCCACATCTCACGTGTCTTCAAGACCCCAGGATCCCTGGACTCCTTCCTCGAGGACTTCCTGAGTGGGAACGGTGAGCATCAATGGGGGGTGGGTGACCCTAGGAGGTCTCCTCCAATCAGAAACATCCAGTTTGTGCATCCTCAGGCCATGCTGAGCAGCCCTTTGTCTAGTTAGTACAACTCCCCACCTACAGCTGCCCTTGCCCAAACAACCCTGGAACAACCAGGGGCCTGCTAAACCCCCCCACCTCTAATGACTAGACCCCTACTCTGCTCCCAGAGCTGGGAGAGAACCCTGGCATTCTACCTCCCTACCCCGTGCTCTCCTCTACTCGGTTTCTGTGGAGGGGCCCAGGTGATGCTGGCTCTGGGGTCAGCATGGCACTCACCTGGGCACCTGGGTTCTGAGAAGATCACTGCTGTATCCCCAGTCAGTTCTAATTAAATCTTTGCCCAGGTCCCAGTGCAGCTCAGAGCCCGCCTCTCCCAGAGCCAGGAAAGAACCCAGATACCCCGGTTCCCAATCCCCTCTGTGACTGGGGCCTCCTGGGTTAATACCCAGAATATGCAAAAATCAGGGAAGCTGCAAAACAGAGAGCTAAACTCTCCCAAACACTGACAGGCAGCACTTATACCAGACTCCCAATCAACCACAACCAGGCTTTTGATTCCCCACACCAGTTATCATGAAGCACAACAAAATAGAAACACCCCGTTTATTGCACATCAGCTCCTTTGGCTCCCACCTAGCCACACAGTCTCTTAAGGAGATAGGTTCTCCTGACCCCAAAGGGGAGACACAGCCACATTACACACAGTTATATTTATTTGGATCTGACCCAAAATACCACCCTGTCAACCAATCCGTTGGTAAGTAAAACTAAAGGTTTAATATATAAAGAAAAGAAACAAAATATGAGAGATGTTCAAGGGTCAAAGTGAGTCACATAAGCTATGTCTACACTAGGTAATTTAAGTCGACTTAGTTAAGTCAACTTAGTGTGTCTCCACTTAAAAATAAAGTCTACTTAAAGGGGAACTTAAAAAGTCGACCTAGAGCATCCACACTGGATGCCTAGGTCGACTTTGTGGGGCTTAGGGGACCTAGGGCAGGTCCACAGGGGCAGGGGGGCACCCTTTGCCCAATTCCAGGGGGCTCAGCCTTTGCCCCATTATACCTAGGTACAATGGGGCAAAGGCGGACAGGGACCCTGGCAGGGCATAGGGGCAGGGTGGGCGGACTCTGCCCTGCCCTGTGGGGGGGGGCATGCCAGGCTCCCCCTGTGTCCCCTCCCAGCAGGGAGGGCATTGGTGTAGCCCTAGGGTAGCCCTAAGTCGACTTAGGGCTACCCCATGGCTACACTGGCTTAAGTCGACTCTAGGGAGTCGACTTAAGCCTTAGGTCTATTAGAAAGGAGGTTTAATAAAGTCGACTTAATTTTAATTAAGTCGACTTTATTTTCCTTAAGTCGACTTAAGCAGGCTGCTTAAGTCGACTTAAGGAAACTGTAGTGTAGACGCAGGGTAAATTAAATCAACTTAAGCGTGCTTAAGTCGACTTAATTTATCAGTGTAGACACAGCCATACATACAAATGATTAAAAGTCCATGTAAAGCAAGTCCTTGGAAGAATAAGGACCTTGCAGGCATAATCAATTTCTCTGGTAGACAGCCAGAGCTGGGAAGGCCTCTGTCCTTTGTCCAGTAGCAGATGAACAGTTCCAGAGATCGGAGTTGGCTGTGGACTGAAAGCTGAAGGAAAAAATGGTGTTGGGGCTGCTGATTTTATCACCTCTGGCCTTCCTCATGCTGTGTGGAGATTTTGCAAATCAAAATGGAGTTGTCACCTGGTCAGTCCGGGTCACTCAGGGTGCATCTACACTAGTAAATTAAGTCGACTTAAGCAGGCTTAAGTCGACTTAATTTACTCTGCGTCCACACTGGAGTTTCCTTAAGTTGTCTTAAGCTGCTGTTTAAGTCGACTTAAGGAGATTTAAAGTCAACTTACTAAGACCTACTTTTAAGTCGACTTTAATCCTTAAGTTGACTTCTTCAATTGACGTAAGCAGTGTGGATGCCCTAAGTTGATTTAGTTGACTTAGGGCAGGAGGAAAAGAGAGCCCCTGCTCCCTTCTTCCCAGGAAGCCGCTAGCGGCTTCTCCCAGGTCCCTTCTCCCTGGGACTGGTCACGTCCTGGGGAGAAGGGACTGTGAGGGGGTCCCAGACAGAGGGTAGCCGTCTGCTTCCTTCTGGCTGGGACCCGCGAGGATCCCGGGGAGAAGGAAGCCCTGCGGTCCCTTCTGGCCGAGACCGCGGGGATGCTTGGTCCCAGCTAGAAGGGAGTGTGAGGCTCCCTTCTCCCCAGGACCGCTAAAAGGGAGCTTCCCGGGACCGCTCGGTTCCAGCTAGAAGGGAGCTCCTCGGGACTGCTCGGTCCCGGCTAGAAGGGAGTCGAGCAGTCTGGGCGAGAAGGGAGCCCCTGAACCGCTCCAGGGCTTGCTGTCTCCGGGAGAGCCATCCCTGTGTGGGGCTGGCACTCCGAGGATAAGCTGTCCTAGCCTGTGGAGCCAAGGCTCCAAAGGAGCCTCGCCTCCCCCTGGACCTAACTCGTTGACTTAGAGAGTCTAGAGTAGACTTTCTAAGTCCACTTAGTAAGGCCAGGTTTAAGTCGACTTAAGAGTCCTGTGTGGATTCTCTAAGTCGACTTAATAAGGTCGACTTAAAGTTGACCTAAATTTCTCAAGTGTAGACATAGCTTCACTGAGCTGGATTCTCCCTCTACTCACTATACCTGGAAGCTTCCTTAATGGGCCATTAATTAGACAGTGGCTGTGGAGATCCAGTCTGGGGAGTTTCCTAGTATCACACAGAGTGAAATACAGATATAACAAACATATTCATAATTTTTAATACAGATACAATTCCTACACATAAACTATATAATCATTCGCAGCAAATTACAACCTTTCTATTGGTACCAAGCATGACATATCTTCTGTGGATCATTGAAGTTATGAAATATTAATATGGAAAGGTAACATAGCTGATCCCCTAAATCCAGACAGTGTCATACCCTTCTCTATCCTGTCTATACCCTTCTCTATCACATTGGTGGAAGGGCCCAGGTAGTGCTAGCTCTGGTGTTACTGTGGCGCTCTCCCCTGCACAGTTCCCTACGGCTCCTGGTTCCATCACGTCACTGGCTGGATGGGGCTGAAAGGCAACAAGAATTTCTTCTGCATCACCTATGAGGAGCTGCAGCAGGTAGGGAAGCCACTCCCACTTATAGCCCCTTCCTGGGGTCACGCCCATCTATGGTCACACACGCACATAGCCATACCCATGAGCCACACATACATCATTCCAGAGCCATGCCCACCAATGACATCTTTCCTTGTAGGCCATACCCATACTTACCCCATTCTTGGGGCCATGCCCAAAGTGGACCCCGCCTTCTAGGGCCATACCCACACTTGCTGCACCCTTGGGGCCACACCCACACTTATCCCTACTCCAAGCTCCATGCTCACATAATATGGTCTGGCGGTGTTCTGTGGTGGAGCTGGCTTTGGTTCCCCAAGTCAGAGTGTCCAGATCTGACGTGTCAGCTCCTTCCAGCCTTTGCATTCCTCTTCCCCTTACAGCCAGAGCTTGGGACAGGGGCTGATCCCAGGCACTTGATCTGGCTCATGGCCAAGGCCCTCTGCCCTCAGAGGAGTCTGTCTGTTTGCATCCACGGGGTGCAGTACTGAGCAGGTGGGGAAATGTAGGCACTTCTGGACCGTAATAATGGGAGCCCAGATCCCCCATCATGAGAACAGGTGTCTCCTGCAGGACCCACTGGGCAGTATGCAGAGAATCTGCTGCTTCCTGGGGAAGGAGCTGAGCGTGGAGCAAATGGCCGCAGTGGTGAAGAACGCCTCCTTCCAAAACATGAAGACTAATGAGATGTCTAACTTCTCTCTGATTCCGGACAAGTACATGGACCACCAGAAGGGGGGACTGATGAGAAAAGGTGAGTTCAGGGTGGGGACTACAGAGTGCGATTGAGAGTCACTGTGTGGGGCAGAGCTTGGCTATAAGGCTGCAGGTCAGCATTAAGAGTCAAGAGTCGGTGGGTCTGACATTCCCCTCCTTAATCTGGAGTGGTGTGCAGCTGTGCCACCCCAATTCTCCACTCTAAGATCCAAACTTACCTCCTTGCTGTGTGAACCCCCACTCCTGGTCAGCTTACACCCAACTACCAGCATCTGTCCCTAAACCAGTGGAAGAACACTCCCTCTAGCCACTCCTGGGTGGCTTCCCCAGCAAATATCCCTAGCCCCAGAAGCACCTACCATCTTGCAAGTTTCTGTGCGTACCCACTGGACCTTGCAAGCTCATTTACACTTGTTCGTCAAGTTAGCAAAGAAACTGATATGAACCAGCTTTGCTCTCATTAGGTATGTCTACACTTGTAAATTTAGTCGACTTCAGCTTGCTTAAGTCGACTTAATTTACACTGCATCTACACTACGGTTTCCTTAAGTCAACTTAAGGAAAATAAAGTCGACTTAATGAAAATTAAGTCGACTTTATTAAACCTACTTTTACTTCGACTTAAGC
Organism: Pelusios castaneus; assembly: GCA_007922175.1. Taxonomy (NCBI): domain Eukaryota; kingdom Metazoa; phylum Chordata; order Testudines; family Pelomedusidae; genus Pelusios; species Pelusios castaneus. The sequence goes on from VOCT01085209.1 coordinate 6,483, forward strand.
CTAAAGTCGACTTTTTAAAGTCGACTTAGGCCAGTGTAGACCTGGAGTAGCCCTAAGTCGACTTAGGGCTACACCAGGACTCCACCACTGCCCTCCCTGCCGGGGGCGGGGAACAGGGGGAGCCTGGCATGCCCCCCCACAGGTCAGGGCAGAGCCCTGCCCCTATGCCCTGCCAGGGTCCCTGTCCCCCTTTGCCCCATTGTACCCATGCACAATGGGGCAAAGGCTGAGCCACCTGGCACCGGGCAAGGAGTGCCCCCCTTCCCCTGTGGACCTACCCTAGGTCCCCCTAGTCCCTAGAAGTCGACCTAGGCATCGAGTGTGGACGCTCTAGGTCAACTTTGTAGTTCCCCCCAAAGTCGACTTTAAATTTAGGTGTAGACATGCTAAGTCGACTTAAGTCGGCTTAAAGTGGACTTAGTTAAGTTGACTTGGCTAAGTCGACCTAAATTTACAAGTGTAGACATAGCCATTGAGGCCTTACATGCTTTCCTGTAATATTGCACTGCTTTAGCTGAAACAAACAGAAGTTGATGATTAACTACAGTAAGATTTTAAGTGAATATACAGTAAGTGAATATAAGTAAAACTAACATGAAATCAATTAATCGTTCAGTCAAGGAGATCATCACAATCAAAGAAAAGAAAAGGTTGCATTCTAAACTAAGATCATTGTTATAATCTATGTTCAGCTTACCCACAGGCTTAACTATAATGAGCCACACCCACTCCCCCTCTCCTCCGCCCTGTGTGTGCTGGCAGTCCTTGATGTTGTTTGGAAGAGGGCATCCAGGGAAGAGCCTCAAACAATTCCAGGTCTTTCCTTTTCTTTTCCAAACCTCCCCTCCCCATGACCAGGTGATTATTCATGTCCCTCAATGGGTGTGATCTTTCCCTCTTCAGCCAAGATACTTATGCTGCATTGTTCTTGTATGCGTGTCTCTTCTGGGTTCGTAAACACAACTCTGCTTCTTGGCCTCTATTCGAGCCATGTGAGAAACATTTGGGGACATGGCTGGGCAGAGCTTCATATCTGTGCACAAGTAGGATGTTGCAGGACATATCCAGCCTTGACAGTAATGTAGAACATGCCATGAGCATTCCAAAAACACCTTGCATGCAATACTTTGCATTAGACCATACGCTGTTACACTCTAAGGGTGAACATGAATGATACAGAGATCACATTACAAAGATGTATGTGGGGTGCAGAATATCACAGGGACAGAGCCAGGAGATCAGGACCTGTGGGTGAGGAGTGAGGGGAATCCTCATCCACATGCCCCTGTGGTTTGCAGGGATCTGCGGTGACTGGAGGAACCATCTCTCCGAGGCGCAGAGCCAACGATTTGATGCCGTTTACCGGGAGTGGAGAGATGGTCTCAGTATGAGCTTCCCCTGGGACTGATGGCTCTGTGCCCCCATCATCTGTGTCCAAATACAATAGTCCTGTGCTACCCATGTGCTGTTGTGTTCGTTGTGCCCCATGAAATCCCCCCGGTGACATCCGAGAGTTGTGGCTCAAGCAGCAGAGACCTAAGCCGAATTCCTGCACACAGCTGCAGTCTGGCTCAGTGGTGGTGGCAGGGCATATATACCTTGTACATACATTATTGTATTAGCTCCTACACTCCTCCCTTTGCGGCTTCAGGGGCGAGTCTGTCCCATTGTCTATGATTGTGCAGTGAGCACAGCAATGAGAAATAAACACTCTTTTGATTAGGGACGCATCTGGGGCTCTGTACTACCCCATCCCCCTCTCTGCCTCAGAGCACACTTGCTTAACTCCTGAGAAGGCAAGTATGCAGTGGCAGCTGAGACAATGGCAGCCCAGGGCGTCATCGCTGTGGCACGGGGATGGCATAGGCAGCTCTCCCAAGTTATTACCTGCCAGGCAGCTGGGCTCTGAGACAGCCTTGCCATGGCACAGATTATTTACTGTACTTTGCTCTGCCTGCATCCTCAGCTCTACCATAAGTGCAGGCCAGCCCAGCTCAACGCTTAATGCTTCAGTCGTCTTCCTTCACAGCGTGCAAGGACTGCAGGGCTCACTGGCCTGTTTGATCCTCTGCAGTCTCATGGAGGCCAGAGAACGGCCCCACAATCATTCCTAGAGCCGAAGTTTAGAAAAACACCCCGTCTGGACTGAAAAAGAGCCAGGGACACAGAATCCCCCAGGACCCCAGAAAGTGGGGCCAGAGACTAATCACCATCACTGTTAAAAACTTCCACCTGGTTTCCTGCTTGAGCTTCTCCAGCTTCAACAGCTAAGTGACTTGACTCTTCAAAACTGTGCAGGTCCCATGGCTTGCTGTGAAATCTGCTGCCCCACATGGAGGTGCGACGTCAGGGTCTTGACCACATTTGGGGTCATTTGACTGAGGTATTCCAGAAAAATGGCCCCAAATGCCACCAAGAAGTTTGCTTTTCTCAAAGTCGTAGGATTCACTCAACATTGCTTTGCCCAGGAGCTTGAACCATGGCTTTGACCTTGGCCAAGATGGTCTCAGTTGCTGGTCATGTTCCCCAGGCAACGTATGGCAGCCCCTATGCTGTTGAAAATGACATGTTGAATCTTTAGATTAGAGGTTTACTGCATGGCTTGTGCACTGAACAAGTTCCACAGCCCATGTGAAGCTAGAAAACTTTCTAGCCAGGTGAGTTTCCTTCAGAGCAACTTAGAGACATTTGCTGATTTCCGTACCACAGGTAGCATCAGGGCCAGCTGAGGGCAGAGAGCTGAAGAAGGGCTCTTGGCATGTGGATAAAATCTTTCTCTCAGCGTTTTGGGGTTTTTTTGGTGTGTGTGTGGGGGTGTTAATGTTTTCAAACCTCCAGTAAATTTGAGATAGGAATGCTGGGAGGAGACCTGAGGTGGTAGGGAAAGGGAGCAATGTGTCCGGGGTGCAGTGAGGTGAAAGAGATAAATGAGACTTGAAGAGAAAGGAGATTCAGGCTTAAGTGAGTGGGTGGAGTTATGGGTTGTGGGAAGGGAAAGATTGGAAACCGAGTAAGGCAACATGGGGGTGAATAGCAGGAGCATTTGTAAGCACCACATTCTTCTTCCAGTGTGTGAACAAGAATCTGGGAGGCCATGCTTCTCTGCAGGTGCATTTTAGTTCCCCACTTAAAAGGAAGGATTTACTGGCCCTTGCCCTTCTTGAGAAGTCTGAGTACCCCTCTTGTAAAAAAGGATCCAGGGGATGCTTCTCAGTGGGGCGTCGGAGCCCCCATCCCCTGCTCCCTCTCATAAGTGAGGATCTCATACGTCATCCCCTTCCCCGTCTGAGATGCCTGAGCACTTATTCCTAACTTCCCCTCTGTGCGCTGAGGTCTGGGGACACTTGTCCATTCATGTGGGGTCCAATTCCCCTCCAGTCCCTAGTGTAGTAGCTGAGAGCAGGTGGATGTCCACCTTCACTGTCTCCTGAGTATTTGCTACGATTTGTGGGAGAGGGAGGCCTGTCCCTGTGGAGGTGTCCGAGCTGAGGAAAATAACTCGTTTAGCTACTCTGCAACAGCCTTGTCTCCCCCGCATGCTCCTTTGGCCCCTCGGTTGTCTGCACCCCTGGCTTCCTGCTCCCAATGGACTTGAGATCGTCCTCGTTGCTGGAGCCATGCTCCTCCCTGTTTTCCACACTCCCATTTTTCTTCCAGATTTGAAATTCCTTTCTGCTCCCTCCCACTGGCTCAGTCTGGGGCTGTTCTTTTGGGCCTCCTGCTGCTTCGTCTAATATGAGTGACGCATTTACACTGAGCCTCTACCAAGATGTTTTTCGAGAGTCCCCAAGCTGCCTTGCAGGCATTTCACCCTTGTGACATCCCCTTGCCATAACTCTGTGTGGCGTTGTTTACCCCACTATTGGACACTCCTGGTAGCAGCTGATTCAGGTTCCCAGACTAAGGGGCTGGTAAATTGGCGCTCATCAGATCTAGGACCCTGTGACGGGGAGAGGGCCAGTGCTGGGTCAGCAGCTAGAGTCTGGATGTCAGCCTCACAGTCAACCTGCCCCGGAGCCTGACTCCTAAGTTCCAGTCAGCTGGCCCAAGCTGGCTGAGGGGGCTGATCCAGTGGCAGACACACAGGTGTCCCTCTTCGCATGTGGTTCCCCTCTGGGTGGGGATGTTGACTGTCCCTGTGGCAGTGGGGAGGGGCTGCAGGGGAGAGGGGAGGACAGGACTAGTCTCCTGTGAGGTCCCTGGAGCCGATTCTGCTTCGCTCCCTCGGTGTAAATCTGGAGTAAACCTCTGCAGTCACTGGGGCTGACCCCCCCATAGTTCCCTGGGGTGGCTCTGGGTTTCTCTCTGACCCAGACAGTGACTCTGGCTGCTGGGATGGAGCTGAGATAGCTGCAGCGGAGAAGGGGCTCTGGGCTGGGGACCCCCAAGGACCTGGAGGGATGGGGCTCAGCTACTCAGCCCAGCTGCAGGAGGTCTCACTTGCCTCTGCCCCAGGCTGTGGGAGGCCCGGCCTCCTCCCTCCCTTCCCCATTCAGTGTCCACACCTGCCTGCAGGGTGGAGGTGCATGGGTCGGATCCTCTGACCCCTCTGCTGCCTCCTTCTAGTCCCCAGTTGTGGGAGGTCGATCTAGCGTCCTATGATGGGGCTCTGACCCCCAACAAAGAAGCAGGTGGCGAAAGCTGTGGGGGGGATGGGCGGTGTGGGGGTATAGCACAAGCAGTCGGAGCGGCTCAGGGTCTCCTCTGGGGATGAACCTGAATGTCTCCATTTGGTGGGAAGCCCCTGTTTGAATTTCCTTCATCCAGGAAACAAAGGCAGGACTTGGAGCCACACACCCCAGTTCAGCCTCCCTTTCCCTACTCTGAGCCCTCCCCTCCACAATCCACAGCTCAGCTTTCCCTGCCCCTCCCCCACCCACCTTCTTGTGGCTGCTTTCTTGTGACCTGTGTTAGAAAAAGAAAGGCAGGTACCGCATAGATCAGCTGGTGTGACAGTGTGTTCCCAGGGCTGTAGCAAGTTCCTACCTCAGTCTAAATTAGGATTAATTCCATTGCAGTCACAGGGGCCATTCCCCCTCTCGCTCATACCGTGAGTCTTGACCCACCCACTCAGCCCCCACATCCACTCTGCTGGGAAACCATCCCACACTGGCCTGGGAGTGAGTCTGCAGAGAGAGAGCCATAGGCTTCAGGGACTGCCACAGTGGGGGTGGGCCGACCCAGGGAATGGGCTGGAGGGACGATCCTACTCTCGAGTTGCAGACTGGAGGGATGACCCCACCCGCCTCCTGCGGGGAGAAGACTGGAGGGGACGATAACTGCAGGGACCATCCCTGCCTCCTGCCCCCCCAGACTCCATGGCCCGGTGGAAGGCACCGACCCTGGTGTAGACCCCTGGTTGTGGGGCAGCCAGAGCCAGTTCCCCAGCTGGCCATGCTGCGAGGCACCAGCGAGGGATAGGGAAGATGCCATCCTTACACACAAAGGACCCCTGCAGTTGTCCTGGCTGGAAGTAGACAGAAAAGGGGTCAGTGCCCTGTCACGTACCCCCTGTGCAGCCCAGCTGCCCCACCTGACAGGCATCGGTGCCACACTCCGTGTTGCAAGCACAGAACATGTGGGGCTGGATCAGGTTGCCATAGTACTTGGATGAGTTGTACAGGGGGTGCTGATGATCAGAGACATCCTACAAGGTGCTGAACTGCTGTCCTGGGGGAGACTGGGTGAGAGTGCGCACAGGCTCCTCCGATCTCTCACTGTCTGCCCACATCTGTCCCCTCCCCCCCAGACCTTGCCGCCACTCGCCTTACATCCACTCCCCACAAACCTGGTCTCAACCCACCGGCATCCATCCCTCACCCAAACCCAGGCCCCACTGGCAGAACCCCTAACCCCCCGAATCTGGTGCCTACCCACCATGCATGTATCTGCCTTGAACCTGGCCCCCTCCCTCCCAGCATCCCCTCCCCGAACCTGGCCCCCTCCCTCCCAGCATCCCCTCCCCGAACCTGGCTCCCTCCCTCCTGGCATCTGCCTGTTAGAGCTTTATCCCCTCAAGGGGGAAGGGTGCCTAAACAAAAAGGGCCCTAGAGGGGATCCCAGCAATTACAGACCGGTAAGTCT
>VOCT01085213.1:0-24792 GCA_007922175.1 Pelusios castaneus
AGTGGTAAGATCAGAGCAGCCGAGTTTTTGAAGTAAGCAATCTATCCCACTTTTCTTCCAGTGCTCTGCTAAGATCTGAGCTTATAACACCCGACATTGTACAGAGCCTCCTCCCTTGGATGAATTCCCCACGAGGAAAACGGGCACGTCACCAGCACAGCTCTCTTTGCCAGGTAAGATGGTGCTACGAGGAGCAGTTTCACCATTAGGTGCTGTCTGAGGTATGTCTTCCTTTGGGGCGTTGTACAGAGCAGTTCATAGGAGTCATTGTCGTTTTAGATAGTAGAACGGGTGCTCCTTTATATGGAAACTTCACAAGGAACTTCACTACATCTTTCTGAGTCGTTCTCTCTGTTATTTTTATTGCTGTCATTGCCCAGACTAGCTACACGCCAACTGGGGCAGGTTGAGAGGTAGAGTGAGAGAGACACAGACATGTTTTGAATGACTGGATCTCTTCTGCCAACCCCTAGTGCTGATACTAGCCAACAGCTCCTGATTTTGGTCTTCCTTCTGAATGAACCCAATGCCCTAATATTATAAAACAAGCAACATATAAATATATTACCATCTATCTTGGGTTCTTCTCCCTGTAGTATCTGAATCCCGCTCAGTCTTTAATATATGTATCCCCACAGCACTCCTGTGAGGTCGGGAAGTTCTATTCTCCCCATTTTACAGACAGCGAAGTGATGCACAGAAGGGCTAAGTGATTTGCCCAAGGTCATACAGGAAGTGTTTGATAGAGCAGCAATTTGAACATGGGTCTCCTAGATCCTAGGCTACTGTGCTAACTACCCTGGCAGGGCAGAGCCCTGTCTGTGACACTGTCTGGATTTAGGGAAGCATTTATGTTATTATTTTCTGTGGATATCTCATAAATGCTACAATCCATAGGAACTATGTCATGTTTGGTATCAATAGAAAGGTAGTAATTTGCTGGGAATGATTATATAGTTTATGTCTAGGAATTCTATTTTCATTAGAAGTTAAGAATGTGATGTTATATCCATACTTTAACTTGTGTCATTCTGGAGAAATGTCTTAGACGGAGGGTGTGAACAACCATTGTGTCCTTAATGTTTAGGAATTTTCCAGGTACAATGGTCCCAGGGAGTATCCTGATGAGCCATTGAGGACATAAAGAATACAACCATTGTATCTTAATTTTCATTAAGTCGACTTTATTTTCCTTAAGTCGACTTAAGCAAGCTGCTTAAGTCGACTTAAGCAAAGTGTAGTGTAGAGCAGGGCACATTAAGTCGACTTAAGCTTGGCTTAAGTCGACTTAATTTACCAGTGTAGACGCAGCCATAGAGAGTAGATGCAGTGGGAGTAGCAGCTGGAGGGACTCACCCATGTGAGGCAGGCAGGCGTGGTGGTCTAGTTCATCTACCAGTCACCTTGTGAGATCCCCGTGCAGAACTCAGTTATTCCTGGCCCCAGTCCTTTGCTCAGAGCACCAGATCAAGACATTAGCCTCGGGTGTCTCCAATATCTGACTGCAATGGCAAACAGAAGACAGACTGTTTACAGCAAATGGGTTTTTATTTACATGTTCCTTCAAAAACATTCTCTCTTATTCTCCTCAGTGAGCATTTCTGACCCTCAACTTCTCTAGTGTCTTCTAGCTCTCCCTTCCGTCCACTGTAAGAGAAGCCAAATGCCTGCCTAGGGGCCAATATCCCGAGCACTTAACAGTGGAAGGTTTATTTTTATTATTATTTATTTATTATTGCACATTGTGTATTTAGGCATCATCCTGGAATACACGGACACCCAGCGTATGAAGTGGCTGGACATGGAAAATTTGCTGACCTGTAAGTAATAAATGCAGCCGAAGTCCTGTTCATTAGTGAGTTATAAAAGAATTTAGAGACAAGCACTACTCGAACTACAGGTGCAGAGTTCTCCAGCCACACACCAAAGGGCAGATTGACGTTTGCCCAGGAGAAGTCAGCTTTAGGTTCCCTGGAAGCTGCAGGTCTGATGTGAGTCAGTGCATCTCCTGGCTCTCCTGGTCACGCCATCTCCCCATCCAGTTCTAGCCACTCTTCAGATTTAATTTGCTCCCTGTGAGCTGCCCAGATGAGGGAAGTTGTAGCCGCTTTACTCCCCGAAGCTCCTCTCCAGCAAATTTTCTTCCATCAGGTGCTCTGTATATCAGGTATAAACTGGTTTGGACCAGGCCTCTGTTTAGTTCCATGTTTGTGTGAGTTCAGGCTGTGGCTCCTGAATAGAGTTGGAAAAATAATGTGAAAGTGGAAGGTGTCGAGAAGGTGCTGAAGGCATTGAGATACTGAGTGAACCTTCTTCCTTTTCCAACAAAGCTGGATGATTTTGGGTAGAGTCACGGTCTCATGCCCCAGTCTAGAGCATAGAAGGGGCCCAATGGAGGAACCTAACACTTCGTTTGTAGTGGAGACCTTCTATAGCCTGGTACTCAGAGGGGACAAGTCTCCAGCTCTTTCAGGCACAGGTGACTCTATGAAAAGTGACCCATATTCATCTCTCCAGTATTTTCCATCGCACTGTGAGGAGAGAGCCCATTTTCAGATTGTTGTGTCTGATCATTTTCCTCAGGTACTTCACGGTTCTGTGATCGCTCCTAGCTGTGTCTGAGAGTGTGTTCACTCAAGTGTCGCCCTCTGTAATTTCAGCTCTCCAGATCCTGCAGGAAGACCCGAGTCCTGCTGTCCAGCTGGCGGCAAAGCGTTTGGGGACTGAAGTGGAAGGAAGACAAAGAGAACAAGGTACTATCGCTCCCCGAAATGAGAATAAGAGAGAGGGAAAGAGAGGCAAGCGCAGCACTGACCGGTATTAGCAGTTCTCCTACTGCTCAGATGCTGTCAGTGAGAGAAGCGCCAGGCCCTGTAAAATGGCCTCTCTTGGTTTATTACTCAGAGCGTTTTCTTTATTCGTGTGATGGACATGCAGTCTCTGGACACGCCCCGTGTAGCATGTACATGATACGACTCGCCCAAGACTCTTTATTACAGTAAGAGCCAGCGTCTGGCCCAGATTTCAAACACACCTTAGCTCTCAGCTCAGGGCTGTTCTCAGCTATGCTCTCTCGTCGCTGCCATTTCTCCATGGGGGTTGCTGGAATATTATGCGCTGTCTGTGCCATGGGTCCCCTGGAACTCGTGTGAGAAGTTGGGGGCACACCAGGACACGTGCTGGCTCTGTACCTGTTGGGGATTTGCACAGGCCGGGGGAATTCCTAGCTGCCCACTTAGGGCAGCTTTATGACTACTTTGCCCTGCTCCATTGTAACAGACGCAGCATGGGCCACTAGGTACCAAACGGGGAGCTGACTTCTAACCTCTCCCCTCTTCAGGCACCGACATGTCATTTTTAGCAGTCTGAGTCTCCAGGTTTGGAAAATTCAGTCAACGGACATAAAGTTGTCATATGTCAACCAAAGGCCAAATATGCCTTTAAACATCATTCCCTTGTGTTTAACCCCACCTCCAGCCCCCCCCCCCACCTTGAGTCAATCGGGGCTGGTCATGGGGTCTAATATGACTAACTCAAGCTCAGTTTTCAAACTCGAGGCCTAAAGTTAGAGCCCGAAAGCCGTACTTGGGACCCAAACATCTCTTTGAAGCATCTCAGAGTTGATAGAAGTTTAGGTGCCTTAACTAGCATTTCTGCAGGCAGCTGTTATGGGCATTGAGACGTCCAACTGCAGATTCTGGTTTTTAGCTGTAGTCACCTAACGCCTTTCCCTGTGTTTGTTTTGCCCGATCATATGAGCTGCTGAGGGTCCTGAAACTCCCACTGCAGCTTCTGGGAGACAAGGGGGCCCAGCCCTTCAGGGCAGGCACCCGGCAGCTATAACTCATCATCCAAAGTGAACTACTGGGACCCCCACCTCCGATAAAAAGATCCCTGGATGGTCAGGACTTTTGTCTCCCTCACCACACCACTCTCCACTGGGCCTTCCCCCTGGGATGGGGGCCTGTGAGGATTCCCCAGGAAGCCATTAGCAGAGGAGGGTGAAAGGCAGAGGAAGTCTGCGATGTCACAGCCGTAGTTCTCATTGCAGAGATAATATCCCTGTGACAGTAGAATATCAGAAAGAGATCAGTGGAGACCTCTATTGAACTAACATCTTCTGCTAATTTATACGTCATGATATTAAACAACATGGACCCCAACCCGGCCCCCTTGGGCTCCCTTACTCCTGCAGTGTTTCCTATTTTGGTGGTTGTTCTCTGTTCCATATTCAACAGCTAATTCCAGGTCCAGGTGATGATATTGTTATTTCTTAGTATTCTCCATTCTGTGTGTTCATTAAGTGATGCTGTACAAATGTTCATGGCTCTTCACATTTCTTTTCCAGGTGCTGGCCCTCTGTCTCTCAACGAGGTCAACTGTAAATAACCCAGCCCCAGCTTTTGTATATACTGTGCCTGTATTTCCTATTAAACTGTCTGTTTCAATTGCTCAGAGGTATGACTTCTTATTTCAGAGAATGGACTCAGTGTAACCATGATGCAGAGGTTTCCTGCCTTCCCTTTCTCCTCTGAGATGAGAGAAGACCTCAGCCCAGTGCTCCTCTGGGGTCTCTAACTGCCCTTCTGGGATACACTCAAGGATAGATCTAGTCCCTGTGGTTGGTATCTGCAGTTTGGGTCTTACTCGTATCTTCTTTGTCTTTCTGGGAACTCTGTGTTGCTGATGAATTCTGGGTTGTAAGTGGAATGGACTGTACTCTCCCTCCTGTCTAGCCTGTTTCTTGGGCAGAAAGCTACCCATGAATTGCATCGTTTTCCTTACAGACTTAGGAAAGGGGCCTGGAATAGTGGGTGAGGGGAGGCCTCTCCTTTTTTAAGCCATGTCCCTGTTTGTTCACTGCAACCATTGGATTCCCTGGCTTCCCCCAATGCACTACAAGGGAATGACTGTCATGGCGTATCTATGATAGGGTACGTCCTGCTGCGCTCACAGGTGTTGTGACTTCTCCACATCGGGGACCAGCTCATTTTGTTGTTCATTCATATTGGACTAGAGCTGTGGGAAGGTCTGAGGGTCAATTCGTGGTGGTTCTCACCAGCTAAGCTTTACTGTTCACAGAATCATAGAAATGTAAGGATAGGAGGCTGCATCTACACTTGTAAATTAAGTCGACTTAAGCTTGCTTAAGTTGACTTAATTTACCCTGCATCTACACTACAGTTTCCTTAAGTCGATTTAAGCAGCTTGTTTAAGTCGACTTAATGAAAATTAAGTCGACTTTATTAAATCTAGTTTTAGGTCGACTTAGGGCTTAAATTGACTCCCTAGAGTCGACTTAAGCTAGTGTAGACGTCGAATAGCCCTAAGTCAACTTAGGGCTACCCCAGGACTACACCAATGTCCTCCCTACCGGGGGGGATGACACAGGGGAAGCCTGGCATGCCCCCCCACAGGGCAGGGCAGAGCCCTGCCCACGCTGCCCCTATGCTCTGCCAGGGTCCCTGTCCCCCTTTGCCCCATTGTACCTATGTACAATGGGCCAAAGGCTGAGCCCCCTGGCACTGGGCAAGGGGTGCCCCCCCCTGCCCTCGTGGACCTGCCCAGGGTCCCCCTAGCTCCTAGAAGTCGACCTAGGTGTCCAGTGTGGACGCTTTAGGTCGACTTTGTAAGTTCCCCCCAAAGGCGACTTAAAATGTAGGTGTAGACTCACTAAGTCGACTTAGTTAAAGTTGACCTCAATTTTCAAGTGTAGACATAGCCGGAGAGACATAGAGGGTGCGTCTACACTTGTAAATTAAGTCGACTTAAGTCTGCTCAATTTTTAAGTTTCAATAAAAGTGGCTCATCCCTTTCCAAGAGCGAGCTTTGTGAAAAATAGCTGATTTTGCTAATGTTAAATGTCTTTTCCTTGAAGAACTCTAGTGCCTCCATGGTAAAACTGACAGAGTGATAGTTCTGGGGACAGGAAGGTCCCTATGAAAACACCCCAAGATTTGGTCAAGTTATAAGCCTTTGAAAATCACCATTTGTGTATTTAGAGCTCTATGGATGTTTGCTAATAAAATTTCTGAACCTTCCATCATCAGGTTGACTTTGAGCCTGTATATGTAGGCTGGAAATGTGACAAAGACAGGTGACAAAAACTGTGAGGTGTAGATGATGGTAGAGGCTAGACAGGCACGACAGCAAGTGTCATTGTCTCACAATTGTTTAGTAAATTAATAAAACTTCAGTATTTCAGTTTAATATTTTTATTAAAGTTCGAATGAAAACACATCTATGCATTTCTTTTGAATTGAGGTACTTAGGCATGCCGATGCTTCCGGTGCCAAAAAACTGTTGGCCATGTGGCACCATGCCTCACAAATTGCTGCTCAGCAAATACCATAACTTGCTCAGCTGCATCATCAGCTTAGAGGGAACATTGATGGCATCCATAGTATGCTTGCTAAAAACGTTCTGACACGCTGCATATGTGGTGTTATAGTGATCAAAGGAAAATTGTCTACAGGAGTAAGGTCTAAATAGTTTTTACTATTGAATGGTTTAATACTCCTTAAGATCCTAATGAAAAATGCATTTGTAACCTTCGGGTGGGCTAAAATTAATTCAATTGCCCTTCTCCAGTGCCTCACAGACATACATCGCAATCCCTGTGGAGAAAGCAGCTGGAGACCCAGGATCCAGTCTGTATGGGACTCACAGCAAAGATTGTTCAAAGCAGATGAAAATAAAGAAAGAAAAGTAATGAGTTTTATTAAACATTAACTTTATAAATCATATGATTTAAGAAACAAAATAATGACTACTATATAAAACTATAACAAGATGTGGCTAATTTTGGGAACTCACATTTACTATTTCAAAATACATATAAACACACAAAAAAAGGAATTTGAACAGATCAGCCCCTCAGAAACACTATCCACTCAAGTGGAGTTCACCTGGCTCTCAGTGACAGTCTCTGTGTGCTCAGCTCAAAGGCTTGAGTAGGAAGAAGCAGCTCCTTGTTCTCTGTCTGCTGGAATCTTCCAGGCAAACCCCTGCTGGGATCACTGCTCTTCAGCCAGCTTCCTGCTTAGGCACCACTCATTTATATAGAGAGAGCGAGAGATATAGAGAAAGAAAGAAACCCTGAAGCAAAATGCTTCAGAGTGGGGAAAACAGGCTGCTGTCTGCTCCTGGCTCGCTTCTCCCTGTGCACAGAGCACATGGCCTCCTCTCAATCCAACCACCCTGGCTGCTGGCTCGCAGGCATCTCCCCACAGCAGCAAGCAGCAGGGGACCCTGTGGAGCAGCTCAGAGCTGCCACTCCACAGACCAGAAACTTCTGGCTCTAAGCATCTAAATCTGCCTAGCAACACTGACCCAACAGATCTCTTACAGGGAAACTCTCCATTTAGACTCCATTCAGCTCTGTGCAAAGGTTTGCCGGGTGTGGGGTTCTATTAGGGGCTAGTATTGTTCAGTGGTTAAAGCAGGAGAGTCTTGAGTTCTGGGTCTTAGTCCCAGCTCTGCCACAAAACTGCTGTGGGACTTTGGGCGAAGTCGCTTCACAACTCTGTGCCTCAGTTTCCCAATCTGTAAAATGAGGTTAGTGTGTCCCTTTAAGACAAAGGCTCTCAAATGGGAGTCACAACCCCTTAGGGGGTCACAAGGTTATTACGCGGGGGTTGTGAGCCACCCAGAGCTGCCAATAGCTGTGCAGAAGCAAGGGAGGCAATGGGGTGCTAAGTTTGCTCTGAAAAGCTGTATTGATACAAATTCTTTGCACCCACCTGTATTAAACAATAACAATTTAAAAAATAATTTCTCTGCGTCTAAAAATAATTCCATACAAATGTGGTTTAGTCTTAAGTTCCAAGTGGTGAGAAAAGATAAATTCATTTTAGGCAGAAGGTTTGGTTATAAATTTAGCATTTAGAACAGTGTTGCCTGGGCTTGGCCCTCAGGCACTGTGGAAACTCTCACTACACCACTGGTGGAAGGGGGGCGGGAGGCGACTAACCAGCTGCAACCTGGAAGTGGGCAGCTGCAGCCGGCTCAGAGCCAGGACTGGGCAGGATGCAGGGGCTGCAGTCAGCGCTCAGCTGTGACCGGGGAGAAGAGAAGTCCTGGTGCGGCTGCCCTGCCTCCAGACTCCTGGGACCAGGATTGGGAATGAGGGAGCAGTTTACAGGAAGTCTGGGAGCCTGAGGGTTCCCAGCAGGGAGCTGAGGGATGGGTCTCTCAGGCCTTGTACACACTACAAAGTTATCGCGCGGTAAGGCTCCTTACCGCGCGATAACAATCAAAGCGTCCACATGTAACCCATATGCCTAACAAGGGCTATCTCTTTAAAGAGACCTGCTGAGGGTGGGTTACTGTTGCTGGGCAGATTAACTACCCACAGCCAGAAAGTGCTAGAAGCAGGGAGTGGTAGCATTTTTGAGCATGCTTCACAGGGTACCCTGCTGGCGTGATGTGGTGTGGTCAGTCATATCCCATTAGAGCAGCAGTCTGTGCAGACAGCAGGCAGGAGCTGCTTTGAGAAGAGACCATGTGCTCAGTTTTCAGGAGAGAAGCTGAGCCAGGAGTGAACAAGATGTTTTCTCCCTCTAATGGAGTCATCTGCAACAGATTTTGCAGACATGCATATGGGACTGAGGGCTGGTTGCAAAGGAGAAGGAAAAGCCTGCATGGAATGCTACAGAAGATTCCTGCAAAGAAAGAAGAGGACAGCTTTTTTTTTGCCACTCAAGCCTCTACACTGGAACAAAGACTGTAGCTGAGAGTTGGGTGAACACCTGGACTTTGGGACTCTTGGGTATCTTTCATGCAGGGGTTTCTGTAGGGATTGTTCTTGGTTAATTGTATTTTGTTTTCTTAGGATAAGGTTCATTTAGTTAGTAGTTAATAAAGTCCATTGTTATGTTTGTTTTTAGTAGTGTTTTAATGTGGGGTGGTAACTGAGCAATCTTTGCTGTGAGTCCCATACAGACTGGATCTTGGGTCTCCAGCTGCTTTCTCCATAGGGATTGGGATTGATTTCTGTGAGGCACTGGAGAAGGGCAATTAAATGAATTTTAGCCCACTCAAAGGTTACATAAACACCCTGAGTTAAAGCTGTTTTGTTTGTTTCCTTTGTCCCTTTTACATTCACTTGATTTTTGCTTCCTCATATCCTGCTGCTCCCATTCCTTGGCTCTGTAGTTCCTGCTTCCTTCTTTTTTTTTTATCTTTCTCCTACTTCTCCCAAACTCTCCTTTTTCTTCACCTCATTCTGTACTTACTGTAACTGGGACATGCCCCTCCCATTATTGTTAGTATCAGGAATAAATAATGATCAATAGACATAGCAGGCTGGAAATTCCTTTACTTGACTTTATTCAGTATTTCCGGAGAGAACTGCAAGAAGACAAACAGGTTTTTCTCAAGTAGTAGCCAGTCTCCCATTTATCACTATGACAACCCCAAATACCCCAGTACCTGACACACCACAATTATGAGTCAAATGATTTCTGCACAGACAGGAGAAGAGCAGCGATCCCATCCAGCAGCCATGGCCTCAGCGATTCCTGTACAGGAAATCCAGGAGGAAACCAAATGTTCTGTCTGCCTGGAATATCTAAGAATATGTCTTCACTAGCAACTTAGGTAGACTTAAAGATACTTAAGTTGACCTCAATTACTCCATGTCCACACTGGACCTTCATTAAGTCGATTTGAGAAATTCCTTAAGTCGACTTAATGAAAGCTTAAGTCAACTTAATAACTACCCCTCTTTAGGTCGACTTAAGCCTTAAGTTGATTTCTTAAATCAACTTAAGGATGGTGGGAATGGTGGACATGGGGACAACTTTTCCTAGTGTAAGCACACCCTGAGAGACTCAGTGACCATACACTTTGGGGATAACTTTCTGCCAATCCTGCATCACTCAGCACTGGGAAACGTGGGACAAGCTGCTCAGTGGCTCTTTGTGCTGCCCCCAAGTGCGGAGCCCCAATCCAGAAAGGGGATTTTCAAAATAACCAACAGCTGGCAAATATAGTGAAAAAAATCAAAGAACTGGATTTCAAACAAAGAAAAGGGAATCTGTGTCAGACACGACAGAGATCTGGATCTATTCTGTGAGGAGGACAGGGAAGCCGTGTGTGTAGTTTGTTGGAGATCCCCAGAGCTCACAGTTCTCACGTGGTGGCTGCCCAGAAGTATGAGGCAGGAAACTCTGGATCCAGGTTAATTCAAGCCTTTTCTTTTCCGACTAAAGCTATGGCTACACTACAGAATTGACAGTGGTACAGCTGTGCCATGGCAGTGTTGTTAGTGCAGATGCTCTAAGCCGAAGGTGACTAATTACTCCAGTCCCCCCCTAAGCAGTGGCTCTCCGGCAGACATACGCTGTCACACTGGCCCTTAGCTCGTGTAATTGTCGTCACTCTAGTGAGTGGTTTATTCTCACACTGGAGAAACAGAACTGACACCAATCTAAGCTGTCGTGTGGACATAGCTAGAAACTCAAAGAGCCACACAGATCCCCCAGCTGGGGAGAAGTGGATGAGGACCCCAGTGTGGTATATGTTGGAGTAAACCCCCCACTGCCATCTATGGAGCAGTGTCCTCCTCTTAGAGCTGTCGGTTCAGGCTCTCTGCAGACTCAGGCACACGTCGCTGGATCACCAACCCTTGGTCACACTTTCCAGCCATTCTTTTCAGGCACATAGGCTAGAAAGTGACTCTTTGGTTGCTGTATTTTTTTTTACTATGAGACCTGAGGGTTTGTTTAATCATGGGACCCCAGCGATGGGTTGCTAAGGAAGAGCACATAGAACCTGTACTTAAACTCAGGTCTGTATCTATGTCCCATGGAGCAAAGTGAGGGCGCTGGATCCATGAGGAATGTGAATGCCCTGTTGGCTGTGCCTGGGCCATCGGGGATGTGCTGGGAGCAGCTCGTTCCTTCCATACTTGGCTTGAAGAAGAGGGATTTTCTCCCATGAAAGCTTATGCGACAAGATAAATTCAAACAGATCTGGAGGGGGATTGCTAGCCTAGTTCTAATGAATAAGATGTTTAGATTCACACAGTGGACTATTGAGGAAGGAGTGGAGAAGGAAGATTAACTGAAATTACAGTGGTACAGGGAAGGGGTGGTAAACTGAGGCACCACCGAATTTGCTCCTGGAAGCAGGTTTCTCAGCCATCCACTGCCAAGTGCTCCTGCAGAGCACACTGCTGCTCTCAGCCACCCCTCAGGGCTCCAGCATGAAAAAATGACGATTGCCGCAGCAGGAGCAGCACTTCGGGGGTGTGGCAGAGGGTCGTGTGCCGACCCCTGAATCTACGGTTCCGTGCAGACCAGGCCTATGAGGGGTTTTCCTGGAGCTGGCTGAAATCACAGGGACGGTGGGATTAGGTGGCAGCTGTGTGTGCAGGAGAAAGCCAAGTTAAGCTGCCATGAGTGTGATCGTGGCAGGAAACAGAGATGGAGCTTGCTTCAGGCACAGGATTCCTGGAAAGGCAGACGGGGTTTCTGAGTAGGGAAATAGGCGGCTGCTGTTTGTTTCTCCTGGGCCCAGGACACAGGAATGTGTGGAGATTGTTTGTAAATAATAACTCCACCCAAAAATGCCTGACTTGAGCGATCAATTTCTTCTCCCAGTAGAAGAACCTAGCAAGGCCCAAATGCTGGCTAACTGCTGGGGTCAAAGGAGCAATGGTACGACCCGAGTTAGGATCTCGACCTATGGCAGCTAATGCCTTGGTGGGAAATATATGCCGGGAGTCGCTCAGTAAAGAGCCTGTGGAGAGGAGCAGATGGCTGCTCAGCATCTCTGGCTTTTTGAGCTGATCAGGCCTCATTGTACCTTCGCTCTGCGCTGATGTTCCTCCCTAGAGCCAGACAAACCCACATATGGATTGGCTGGAGAAAAGACAAGGGGAAGAGACTGGGGCAGCTGGAAGGGGAATTGTTACTTTTCCTTTTGTGTGTGGAGCTGTACGAAGTTGGAACCAGAATCTTTCCAGCTCTGAGCTGGTCTTGTGAAGGGCTGGGCTCGAAGCTTGAGGCTGTAAAGTCATAAAGCTTAGAAGATTTGTCATAAAATCATCCTGCCACCAGCAGCCACCACACACACACACACACACACACACACACACACACACACACACACGGCTCTTGTGGCCCCAGGCCGCGCTGGGGGGGAAGTGGGCAGGGTCAGCAGGAGAGAGCAGCTGCAGGACCAGGAGCCCTGTGTGCACGCATGCATCAGAGTTGTCAACCCCTGTTCTAGGGGAACTGTTGTGTGAGCTCTGTGAGCCCGGGATCTGTCGCAAACCACACAGATGGGGCTTTGATCCTCTTCACAGAACAGTTTCAGAGCCTCCTGGTGTTCCCCACACATCTCTCTGCCTGCTCCCTTCGCCGGCTGCACATTCAGCATTTGGCTATTTCTATTTCTACCTATTCGGCCGGAGGTTTCTCTGTTGCACAGAAACAGAGTCCTGTGGCACTTTTAAAGACTAACAGATCTTTTGTCTCCACTGGGGGCAGGAGACATCCGGATCAGATCCCTCCCAGCACTGGGCGATGCAGGCTGGTGAGAAACTGCCCACACTCCACAGAGACAGGGTCTGTGAAATCCTCCAGACAGTCGGGACACATAACTTCCTACTGGAGACTTTCCACAGGACTCTGTGCAGCCACGGCTCCCGGGACTGGCAGTGTAACAGGTTTCA
Organism: Pelusios castaneus; assembly: GCA_007922175.1. Taxonomy (NCBI): domain Eukaryota; kingdom Metazoa; phylum Chordata; order Testudines; family Pelomedusidae; genus Pelusios; species Pelusios castaneus. Next base: position 12,683 of record VOCT01085213.1, read on the forward strand.
GTTTCCTGAGTTCACATTATGCTCCACCTCCAGGAACAACTGGGTGTTTCTGTTTCCTCCTTGCTGGACCAGACTCAGCTCTTTGATATGGGGAAGGAGCCCCTTGTTGATTTCAGCCCTGGGGGCTTTGGTGAAAAATGGGGCACTAGGAGCCTGCCGTGTTCTGCTTGTGTGGAGGGTCCCTGAGACTTCATGGGGACACCAGTGTCCACCTGGGACCCTGAGCCTGCAGGAGCAGAGGCTGGCTGGGTTTTAGGGGTGATGCTAAATTCACAGCAGGGTAAAACCTTGTGGAAGGTGAGGTCAGTGTTTGGAAACCCGGATTCTCATTTACACTCAGACTGCTCTGGCTCAGGGGAAGGGGGATTTGTACCAGCAGTGCCCGCAACTCTGGTGATTTTATCTTGGGCTCACAGTATTTGATGTTTGTTTGGCTGCTGCGTTGTTGATTTGTGTGTTAAAGCCCCAGCTCCTGCAAGCTTGTGCTGAGGGAAACCTTTCATTTGCTAAAGACTTACAATGAGGGAAACCTTTCATTTGCTAACCTTTTGACTGTGAAGAAATTCTGAAGATGTGACCCCAGCACAGCCTGTGAGCTTAGAACTAGAAGGCCACAAAACCCAGATTTTGCTGTTATTAATATTTTAAAATTCTATCTTTTAAAGCCATATCATTCATTGAAATGATTGTTTTAATCATTGACCTGTCTATAATACATTTTCCTCCTTCCCATCTATGGCTAGAGCATAGATAAGAATTAGAGAAAATAGGCATTCATCTAGTATTTCTTTTTTACAGAAAAGACTTTTCCTCTCTGTTTTCCAAGTCAATTGATGTTCTCAGCTTCATCAATTCAAATTCAGAACAAGAAAGCCAAACTTAATGGATTAGATCTGGATTCACAGCACTGTAGAAGATTACTCTGTCTATAAATCTTCCTACAGAATGCCGTGCACCAATACTAGCAGAGTGTAGAAAATAAAACAACATAAATGGAGAAAAAACCAGACCAGATTGCTGGTTTTCTCTCAGAAACTTTACTGAAAATCTGTTACGCTCTATGTATCTTTTCTCACATCTTATTCCAGCACCCCCACTCCCACCTCAAAATCTTAGCTGCACCCGCACTCAAGCAAGTCACGGCTCTCTGCCTTATATGTGGCGCTTGGCATACACTGATTGGTTACTCCTTCAATCCTCACTTTAACATATCTCCTCTTCACTTCCTGATTGGTCCAGTCTCATAAACCAATCAAAGCAGCTAAACTGATCTGTCACCCAAAGTTGGACCTGGCTGAGAACTTGTGTCATCCTGACCCCTCCCTTCCTGTGTGCAGTGACTTTAGCTCAGCTCGGCCTGTTGGCTATGGGCTGAATTACACCCGGTAAAACCGTTTAATGTTTCATTTCAACCTTTCCTTCGCTTCAGCCAGCGCTGACCGGGCACATCTCTTAGTGCTGTTTTCTTGACACGCAATAGACCAGCTGAGAAATCTCTCCTATCAGTGCAGGCCTCTGCCCAGGGTGTTCACAACTCTCCTTTCCCCCCTCCGGCAATCCCCATCCTCCTATGGAGGGACAGCATCACCGCCAGCTCTGGAGAAACAATGAGAGTGATGGGAAGAGACTGGTTGGATCTGGGGTCTCCCCCTCTCAGGCGTGTGCCCCACTCACTGCACTAGACACAGTCTCTCTCTCTGGCCCAGGGACTGTCCCACTGTAGATTAACTCCTCATTAGTCACTGACCAGAGTGTGAGACTTACCCTGCCGGCCTGAGGATGGGGACCCGTCTGAGAGGTGGGAACCCTGGGTCCAGTCCCCAGCTCCACTCACTTCTTTATTATTAACCCCAGTGGACCAGCTACAACTAGAGAGACGGAAGAGTCCCAATGGTTATCAGCTGCCGAGATTGGTGGTTTTCAATCTTTTTTTCTCAGAACCCAGGTGAAAAAAATCCTTTATGCCCACGACCCGAAAATGACATCTTTGAGCAACCCATTCCACTCTTTTGACGGTAGCAGCCGCGACCCAGTGCCTGAATGTCTATGATCCAGTCCTGGCTCCCGACCCTAAGTTGACAACCACTGGCCTAGATAACACGTAACCCTCTTCCAGTCTCTTCCCCACTGGCAAAGAGGGGAACATTGAACCTGGGCCCCACATCCCAGGGAACTGTGCGAACCGCTGGGTTTAAAGTTCTTAAGTGGGTAGCATCAAAACTACCACCCGCCCCCAGGTGTATGCTCTGTGCTGTGCACCAGGTGCTGGGCTCACAGGAAACATCTCAAGCGGTGGGTTCCCATCTGTGGATTGCCAAGCAGAGGTAAGTGCCCTCTGGCAACCCTGATTTAGCTGTTAATCTTCAAGAGAAGGGCCGGCATTAGGACACACCTTGTTATTAGCATTCTCCCAGTGACTAGTTTAGTTGGATCCCAGCTGTAGAGAGGAGAGGTGCCTAAGTCAGGAGCTGTGGGTGGAAGTGTTGGCTTAGTGATGTTCTAGGCTCCAGAGGGAAAGATCAGCTGCAAAGAATCACCTCATCCTAGGAAGGAGGGGCCTAATGGGGGACTGAAGAAAGGAGAAAAAAATCACACTTCAAACTGGCTGGGGTCTCTTTGGTGCCAAGATCTCCATCCTGCAAACAATTTCCAGGATGTGAAAACTACCCACATGGTGAGGAAAGTCTGGCTGCAAAACCCTCAGTAGCCAAAGCATGTCAGTAACCCAGAAATCGACAAAAAAAGTGAACTCTAGCTTCGAATCCTTGTTTCCTTTGGTTGGTGATAAACTCCTAGGCTGATTGATTAATTGATTGTGCATTGATTTGCCTGATATACTCACTTGAAATCATGTCTTGATCAATAAACTGTTTTATCTCAGGGAGTGTGGATGGTGGTAAGAGAGTGAGTGTGAACGCCTGACTTGAAGCAAAGGATGTGTATCAGTTTCATTGTTTCATGACGGACCGAAGTAAATGAGCAGCCCGTGCCAGGGAAGGGGCTTGATCCCCGCAGGACAGAAGATCCCGATGTGACATCTGTGCGTGAGGATTGCTCCCTGGGGGACAAAACCCTGAGTGGCTAGCAAGCGCACTTCCACTGCCTGGCACCGATTACACCAGCGGTGTCAAACTCGTTCAGGGTCGGGGTCCAAAGTGGAAGTTAGGACACCTGACAGGGGCCGAAGTGTGTCCAAGTAGACTTCCTGACCCCTTCGCAGCACAGTATGACCTTGGGTCCCTGACTCCTTCCCTTGCTGTGCTTGGGGCAGTGTGGACTCCCCTTTCCCTTCCTCAAACCCGCAGGCTCTCCAACACCTTCCCTTTCCCTGGCCCTGCAGGGTTCCCTGTGCTGCACTGGTTCCTTGACCCCTTCCCTGTTACTGCACTGCCCCTCCCTTCCCTTCTCCCCTTCCCGGTGCGGCTCCTCTGCCCATTCCCTTCTCTGCATGAGGCTCCGTTCTGGTTCCCACCCACCTTCCCCGCACCAGTTCTCTAATCCCTTCCCCAGCGCCCTGCCCCGCCCCATTTTCCTGGCTCACAGGGGCTCAGTCCAGCCCCTGGAGTCAGGGCAGGAGATTTTAAAAGGCCCTGGCCAGATCTGGTGCTCAGGCCAGGTGTCAAAAAATGTCTTCCCAGCTAGGTGCCCAGCCTCAAAGCAAGGCGCCCAGCTGGGGCCCCCTACTTCTACTGAAAAAACCCTGCTTCCAGCCCCCGAATGTGCAAATTGCTGGTAAAGGCGCCTGCAGTTTTGATTTTTCGCCACCAGATGGCGCACCCCCACTGCATTTCTCAAGTAGAGTGGTGCCCTCTGCTGGCAGAAAGTAAAATTGCAGGCACTTTACCAGTGCTTGACAGGTCAGGCGGGATGCAGGACTCCCGGGGCGGAGAAGAGCCATTGGCCCTCCCGCAGAGCTCAGCTGAGGGGTTCCTTATTTACGTGGATATAGACTCTGCCAGAGACAGGGCACAGGCTGGATAGCGACATAGGACAGGAAAACCCCAGCTCCCATCACAGGGACCTTCCGGGATATTCCCTCTTGGTGCTGGAGGGACACAGACAAGTAGGGAAGCAAACCTGCCACTCTCCCCACAACAACTGAGGCTGGGAAATTAAAACACAGGAAGGAAGGAAGGAAGGAAGGAAGGAAGGAAGGAAGGAAGGAAGGAAGATTGTCTTGTTCGCTTTACTATAATGTAATTTACTGTGAATACCCGCCAGACTGGAAAGGAGCTGGGCAGGAGCTTCTATGCCCAGCCATGGAAAAAACACACAGATTTTGGGAACAGTTTTTTTTAGTGACCCTAAAATGACAACACAGTGAAATCCATGAATTACACTCTCACCTTCAGTGACGGTTTATAAATCTCTGTCCTTTTGTGTTTCCTTTTCTCCTCCCTTTTCTTTGACACTGTTGCTTTTACTCACCATTATTTTAGCCCTCATTTCCCATCCCTGTTTATTGTTCTGTGTCTCTGCCACGCTCCTGATCCCTGTCCCAGATCATCCCCCTCATGTTTTCCATCTTCCTCTGAGTTTATCCTTTCCCCTCTCACTGCCTCCGGCTGGGTCCTCTCTTCAAAGTGTTTCTTCCCAGTGTTTCGACAGCTATTTTACACCCTTTCTCCAGGACTCTCCAGCTATTTGGTTTTACTTTATCTTTCCCTTTTCTTTCCTCTTTTCGCTCTGGTACATCTCACCCTGACCCCAGTGACTCTGGGTAGATTAGAGTCCTCCAGGGTCATACAGACCAGGGGTGTATGAAGCTGGAGAGGCTGATTTCAGGGGCCAAGGCAGGAGGATGTTCCTCTTTCCCCCTCCCCCCCTTGTTGTCTCAGGGACACAATCGGAGGTGGGTGTTTGTGTCCCACCCTACCCAGAGCCAGGGTTGGATTCTCTCCCCGGGGACAAAGCCCGGCGGGAAAGTGAAGATCGGGGCCTCGTCACCAGCACCGAAAAATGTCACCAGCCCCCAGTCACAGTCCAGACACACCTGGATCCTGCTGGGGACCAGGCTCTGGGTCAGGGGGGTCACGGGGGAGGTGAGAGCCCGGAACTGATTCCCCCATTGCTGCACAGCCCAGATCCCCCCCTCAGAGCTATAGCTGATCCCTCCCTTCCTCCACACAGACTCTCTGGCCACCCCCACAGCCCAGTATCCTCCATCCCCCACCTCCACCTCCCAGCAATGTCTCCCCAAGGTGAATCCCTCACGGCCCAGCACACAGCGCTCAGTGTCAAATCTCTCAGGGTTGTTCGGCAGATCCTGCCGTGTGTGTCCCCATCTCACACGTTTCCCATCCTCAGACAGGACAAGTTGGGGATGAGCCGTGTCTGGATCCAGAGTCACAGTCACTGGGGGGAGAATCAGAGCGTTAGGGGCGTCGCTGGCCCTGGGGGTACCAGCCAGGCAGTGCCCCAAGCAGCGGCGGGGAGCTGGGGCCGTCAGTGCCTTTTTAAACCCCCGCTCTGCTGAGCTCCCAGGCCGTGGCCCAAGATGGAGCAAGGCAGGAAATGGAAACCAGGCGCCCGGTGTATGGAGACTCCCCCACTCCAGCAAACAGACGTGCTGCAGGGCAGGTGGCCTCAGAAACTCAGTGGGATGGGGGCCAGGGGAAGATTAGTGTGGGGGCCCCAGGAGCCAGTTGTGCAGGGCCCCAGGGCACACCGGGAACCAGAAGCAGCACTGGGCTTGGCCTGCCAGGATCAGGGTGAGATGTGGGGTGTGGAGGCTCTCGGGGGGGGGGGGGGGGGGAGGTCAGGCCAGGCACGGGGACCTGTGACCCAAATCTCTTTTTTGGAGCAACGCTCCTGGCTGGGACCATTTTTTCCACTCCAGCGGCTCTGCTCTGGCTGGGACACTCCTGGATGCTAGGAGCTGTCTCTGCCCTGGGCACCTGAGGCCGAGCAGAGCCGTCACTGCCCTTCCTCAGCCTTTTTCTCATTCCCTCCTATAGTCTCCAGCTCCCGGCTCCCCCGGCTGGGGCTGCTCCATTCCACGCAGCAGAGACACAGCCAGGGAGTGGTCAGAAGATTTAGTGAGGGGGGAACAGAAAAGGCAGGTACCAGCTGGAAACCCTTTAGGGAGGCTCCTGCCCTAATGCAGCCGCAGATTTCAGGCCAGGGAGAGAGAAGACCCAACATTTGGACAGAGAAATAAAGCCCAGAGTGTCGAGAGTGGCACTGGGTGGTGGGGAGCCCGTCCCCAGCCCAGAGAGATGGGAGGGGCCGAGCACCAGAGGACCAACAACTCCCCAATCCAGGGAGCAGGGAGCTGCTCCAGGGGGAGCCCAGCCCTGCCCAGAGGAAAGGGGGGGACGCTGGAGAAGAGCAATGGGAAGACCCCTGCACCGGGGTAAAGGAGACGGACGTGTCAGCCCTCAGGGCAGAGAGCTCTGGGCAGGGGCTGCTCCATGTGACGGGTTCTGTCACCAGCTGGGCACGAATAGAGTATGCAGGGTGGTGTCAGGATTGATTTCACCATGGGCCTCCTTAGCCTAACGTGGGTTTATTTCAGGGCTGGGTCTATCAGGGCTGGGGTGGGGCTGGGTTTTAACTGCATCAACAATGTCATGAAAATATTCTCAGGGGAATATTAGGATATGAAAAATATTCTTCACCAGAAAACTCACCCTGTGAGAATGATCCTGGAGATATCTGTACTTTTTCCTCCAGTGCAGTTGGTAGAGTGTCTGGAGGGGGAAAGGAAAAAAGAGATGAAATTTCAGGGTTTTCTCATTATAACACATTCACACTCTTTTCTATACGTATATCAGTTAACAGTGTTTTCATCAGGACAGAGAAACAGACAGAGGCCCAGAGACACACTCAGGGATTTAATATAAACTAATCTGAAAACACCTGTTTCCTTTCTCATTCAGGCATCTTCCACCAATGGAATCAACACCCCTGAAGCCTCACAACCATCCCAGGCCAGACAGTCTGTAAGAGACTGAGGCCTTGTATACACGATCACTGTATTGCGCAGGAAAAATCATCACCGCGCGTTAACAAGCACGGTGTACATACGTGCAATGGTGATGTTGCGCGTCAAGCGCCTTGCTGTAGCGCAATCCAACAACCACTCCGACGAGAGTGGTAACAGCTGTTGCGGATCATCTGTTGCGTGTTTGCGCTCGTGTGTACGCTTACCACGCAATGATTGGCCTCCGGAAGTGTCCCATCATTCCCAAGTCGTCCTCTCGGGACTTCCCCCCACCCGCTCTTTGGCAATGACGAAACTGTCCCCGCCCAGATTTGATTACCGGGATTTTCAAATATTTCGTCACTTTCATTTACTGGTCTCTTCCTCGTGGAGTGCATTGGAATGCAGCAGCGTTCCCAGTAGCAATGGCGACCCGTCGCGGAAGACGCGCACCCCTTTGGTCCACGGCAGAGCTGCTTGACTTGATCAGCATCTGGGGAGAGTCCGCTGTGCAGGCGCAGCTTCGCGGCAGCAGACGAAATTATGATACATTTGGCATGATTTCTCGGGCAATGACGGAGAAAGGTTATGAAAGAGACACATTGCAGTGTAGATCAAAGGTGAAGGAGCTAAGAATCAGCTATCAGAGAGCGAAGGAGGGAAACCGGCGATCGGGATCAGCGCCTGCTACATGCAGGTACTATCAGGAGATCGGAGCCATCCTCAGTGGTGACCCCACAACAACTCCAAACAGCACAGTGGACACATCTCTAACCACACATGCAGTCAATGCCACAACAGAGCTGGATGAGGACCTTGAGGAGGTGGCGGGGGAGACGGAGGAGGACCCGGGGCAAAGCGCAGCATCGTGTAGCCAGGAGCTGTTCTGCACCCCCGCTGATACGTCCTCTCAAGAAGACATTAATTGCAGCATGTCCTATGAGTCGGCTGAGGGGGGCTCTGGTAAGTTTCTGATTTGTAAAGCTAAAAGTCTGTCTCACGTTAAAATATCATTGTGCGTTACGGGGGTGCTTGCTGTGTCTCCCCGCTGTGCACGCTCCTTACTCCCCATCCATGAGAAGGGCATCAACACAAGCACTGATTGTGAAGTAATCATCTGCATTTAGGTCAGTAAATGATTCCTCAATGTACCTCCAGAGCCTAGTACTCAGGTTGGATGGGATGGCATTTGTGCCAACGCTCCCAAAGACGGACACTTTGCCCCGCCAGCTGCAAAGCACAGCCCTGGGAACCATGGCAGCAAACAGTGCTGCAGCATACGGTCCTGGCTGGCTGCCAGCGGCATGTAGGAGATGTATTCTAGCAGGCAGGGGCACTCTGAGGAGAGCGATATCGGGTTCCATCTCTGTGCCCAACGCTGATTATTAGCCCCCAGTTAAGCTGTCTACTAGGACGTACCTTGTCCGCTTCAGCAAGGCATAGGATATTGACCGCCCTGGACCTTCCAGAGTAATGTGCTACTGGAAGGCTAATTTTCTTATCCTGGCTATGTGTAAACAGCAGCTTTACAATTATTTCTTTCCTTAGAACAGACCTTGAGAAGGCCGGTGTCTACCCCAGCTGACCGAATGAGAAACATTCGGCAGCGTGCATGAAGGAACAGGGAGGATATGTTTCAGGACGTGTTGAAAGCTACACAGGAGTCCTTGAAAGCTGCACAGGATTCCTCCGCTGAGACTAGAGCATTCAGAGCTGAATACCAGCAGATGTGGAAAACACACACCGAGGAACTGATAAGCGTCATGAAGGAGCAAACAGAACTGTTCAAGAGCATGATCGCTTTGCAGACCCAGGCGATTGATGTTAGGGCTCCACTACAGACACTTCAGCCGTGTCTGCCTCCCACCCCCCGTAGCCCCTATAAGAATTTCTTTGAAGTGCACCCGTCCCACCGTAGCATTCCAACAACTAGCTCTCCACCCCCGTACTTTCTAGAGCCCTGCAGCTACACACACCTGTAACCCCAACCTTCTACGTTTGAATAAAAATAAAATCTTTTGATTATGGCTTTATTTTTACACATGGCTACTTTCATAAGGTGCAGCATATGCATCCTAAAAGAAAACTAGGGGAGGGCGTAATTGAAATGCTCCCTGAGTGCCTCCCTTATGCGAGAAGCTTCCCCTTTAGCCCCCCTAATACTCCTAGTGGCTGGCTGTTCGTATGCCTCCTCGAGGCGCTATGCCTCCGTAGTCCACACTGGGCAAAACTTTTCTCCCCAACTTTCACAAATATTATGGAGGACACAACAAGATGCAATCACAGCAGGGATGTTGTCCTCCGACAAGTGCAGCCGCCCATACAAACAGCGCCAGCGGGCGAAGGCACACTCCACAGTCATTCTGCAGCGGCTCAATCTGTAATTGAACCGCTCCTTGCTTTGATCTAGGTTACCGGTGTACGGTTTCATGAGCCATGGCATCAGTGGGTAGGCTGGGTCTCTGAGGATAACTGTGGGCATCTCTACATCCCCCACTGTAATTTTTTGATCAGGGAAAAAGGTACCCCCTTGCAGCTTCTGGTACAGACCGGAGTTCCTGAAAATGTGGGCATCATGCACCTTTCCCGACCACCCAGCATTGATGTCAGTGAAACGCCCCTTGTGATCCACGAGTGCTTGCAGCACTATGGAGAAGTAGCCCTTCCTGTTGATATACTCGGTAGTGAGATGATCCGGTGCCAAAATAGGGATGTGTGTGCCGTCTATGGCTCCACCGCAGTTCGGGAATCCCATGGCAGCAAAGCCGTCCACAATCTCACTGACATTCCCCAACATCACCGTCCTTCGTAGCAGAACGCGATTGATGGCTGTGCATACTTGTGAGAGGGCTAATCTGACGGTGGACCTCCCGACTCCAAACTGGTTTGCAACGGACCGGTAGCAGTCTGGAGTCACCATCTTCCAAACAGCTATTGCTACACGCTTCTCCACAGTGAGGGCTGATCTCATGTTGGTGTCTTTACGTCGCAGGGCAGGGGCCAGCTCTGAGCACAGTTCCAGAAATGTTGCTTTCCGCATTCTAAAGTTCTGTACCCATTGCTCGTCATCCCACAGCTGCATAACAATGCGATCCCACCACTCGGTGCTCGTCTCTCGCGACCAGAAACGGCGTTGCACCGTGTGCAGATGGTCGGTGAAGGGCTGAATACGCGGTGCTGTTGCTCTGCATGGCATCGATCAGCCGCTGCTCCTCTGTGTCATCCTCTGGCTGGGAGCTCATAATGTAATGAACAACCAGCCGAGATGTGTTCAGCATGTGGAGGACAAGAGTGGAGACCAGAGCAGGATCCATGCTGACGCTGATTTTGTTGCTTTCCAATGGCGCGCTCCGTGCAAACACTATTGAAAATAGGTGCGAGTTGCTATTGGCAATGCGGAAGACGCTAGGGAAACGCAATGCACCACGGGAAACATCTAGTTTACCCATGGTGCTTTGTGCTCCTTTCCTTCATCCCATGATTCCAAGCATGCACTCAGGGAAAATGGAACGCTGGGATATACATGCCAAGAATTCAGTGCGCTAATGCGCATTACAGCGAGGAATTCTGTGACGGAACAAGGAGCGACGTGTGTACACGCTACACCGCGATAAACATCACGTGCTTCTTATAGCGCAGTTCAGAAGTTGCGCTATAATCTGATCGTGTAGACAAGGCCTTACTTTTTCCTCCCACCTTTCGGACTCCAGTGGGTTTGTCTCCTTCATTTATTGCCTTTTGTCATAACCAAGAGCCCCAGACCCAGATCACACAAACACTGACATAAAATAACTTTCCCCACTTTGGTCCCTGTAACACTAATGGGATATTAAGAAAATCCAGACTTGACTTGTAAGTTCTCGGGTCTCTTTGCTCAGCCTCTCCACAGGCAGGAGAGCAATGGGGCCTCGTCCTCCAGAGGCAGGAATGTGAATAATAATGAAATCAGTTTATCAGTGTGGGAACTGAGGCAGGGGAAGGTTGGCTCAATGGGCCAGATTCCCCCTCTGCTGGCAGGAGAGGGGGGAGGCGATTTGTGACTCTGCTGTCCAGTGGCTGCAGGGGCCGGTGCAGACCGTGGCCCAGGCTGAGGAAGTTCTGAAGCCAGCCAGGGTCACATCCCTTCTCCAATGGCCCCATGTTTCGTGGCCAGCGTGCAGGGTGTCACAGGCCCAGCTTTACACTGCCCATGTCCCTCATCCACCCCTGTCCTCTTCCATCCTGCCCTCACCGACCCCTCCATTCCCAGATCTGTCATTAACAATCTTAGGGCCTTCAGATGCTCTGGGGGAGGCAGCAGAGGTCCTGAGCTGGGGGGATTCCTCTCGCTATAGGAGGGGCTCTTGTTTTCCCCACAGCCCGTTTGGCCCCGACTAGCTGCCATAGGGGACCAGAGCCCAGCGACAGATGGACCCAGCTTTGACAAGTGGCCTTAAATGAGGGTCTAGGTTTGAGTGTCGCCGTTAGGCCCCAGGGCCTGGTTCTCAGGACACGTTGGGCACCTGCGACTCCCACTGACTCCCCCTCAGCCGTGGAAGCAGCAGGGCCGTGGGACCCTGGAATCATAATATTGGGGTTCAAAGGCGAGGAGGTTTTTCAGGGACCTCAGGAGGTGTCTGGTCCTGACCTCTGGGCCCCACCTATGTCTGCTCCTTTAGTCTCCTTCCACTATTTACTGGGTTAAGAACGGAGAATTCCCACATGGGTCAGGGCTTACGCGGAAGTTTGGAGAGACCAAGACGGTGCGTTTACACTGACTAACTCGGCTCGGGCCTGGTGAGCAGTTTGTTGATGGAAGGGAAATGGTGGCTTGAGCGACCTTGTTATAAAGTAACGTGTTCACACATCTCTATGGGGGACAAAGATATTTCGACCACGCAGTGTGCTGCTAACAGACACCCAAAATGTCCTGGCCAGGAGCAGTTGGCAAAGTCCAAAAATCCCCTACTGGAGACATGGGTTAAAGTGTCCTGTGCATAATCAGTGGTGAGAGACGGTCAGAAAAGGGAACAGGAACATGAAAATAGCTCAGACAGCAGAAGCCCACCTGTTAAACAGTTCCAGCATCTCTATTGTGTGAGTTACACCAGCTGCTTATACCCATAACACTGCGAGACGACTGGAAAATAACTAAGAAATGTACCATTTGGGGGTGTATAATATGTCAGAGATTGTAAGGGATTGA
>VOCT01085218.1:0-15446 GCA_007922175.1 Pelusios castaneus
TCTTTCCTTCCCCTTTCTTCTTTTTCTTCCTTCTTTCTCTTCCTTCTTTCTTTCTCTCCCTTTCTCTTCCTTCCTTCTCTCTTTTTTCTTTCTCCCTTTTTCTTTCCTTCTTTCTCTCCTTTGCTTTCCTTTTTCTTTCCTTCTTTCTCTTCTTTGCCTTCCTTCCTTTTTCTTTCTTCCTCTTTCTCTTCCTTTCTCTTTTTTCCTTCTTTGTCTTCCTTTTTCTTTCCTCCTTTTGTCTTTCTCTTCTTTCCTTCCTCTTCCTTCTTTCCTCTTCTTTCCTTCTCTTTCTTTTTCTCTTCCTTCCTTTTTCTCTCTCTCTCTTCCTTTCTTCTCTCTTTTTCTCTCTTCCTTCCTTCCTCCCTTCTTTTTTTCCTTCCTTTTTTAAAAAAAAACTTAAAAAAAATTAATTTTACATAAAAACCTTTCTAAAAAATAAATTTCAATTCAAAATTCATTCAAATTCAATTAACACAATTAATTAATTCTATTTACAATTACTTTAACTTCAATTAATGCTTATAATTTCTGTCGTGGGAGTTTGCACAAAAATTTTATTCAGAAAACGTTTTGCACACGGCTTGAAAATTTTGCACACAAGCCGCCAAATCTTAAAGGGAACATTGCTGGACACCCTCTCCAGCGGGAGATACCTGCTATATTTATCAACAGTACTGGACACCCTCTCCAGCGGGAGATTACCTGCCCTACTTCTGTATCCCCTTTTAGCCTATTTATTTAATATTTATTTCTTTTCTAGTCCTATTTACCCGGGATTTTTGATCAATTTGAGCCTCTGCTCACTCACTCACATTTTTTTTTCCTTTTTACACTCACTTCCTATGAGTCTGTCTGCTCACTCCATTGACGACTTGCTAATAGCTATGTTGAAACAGATGAATAACAAATCACAGCTTCAAAGAGAAACTGCAGAACTCGAATTTATATGCAAATTTGACTCAGTTGCCTTGGGGTTAAACAGGGACTATGGATTTTTCTCTCATTACAACAGGTGATTTGACCTCACCTTCCTTTATGTGCTGTTTGCCAGTGTTTGAATCCTAACACTTATTTTGATTTTCTGTTACAGCCTGACCTGATCCTATGTCATACACTTCCCTTCATTTAATTTCCTCCCATTTTGTAGGACAGTGACCCAGGAAATATAAAACACTACCTCAAGCAATATTGTTGTGCTTTGTATGATGGAAACTGCTAATAAACTGTCTTTTTTTTTTTTTTCCGCATGTTGAGATTGTGACTTGAAGGATATTGCAGGTTATACTTTTTTTGAAAAAATAGAAAAGCCATGTGCCTATTTCCAAATGTGTTTTGATCATTCCCATTTGTTTGCTTTAAAAATAAAAGGCAATTGTTATATTCCTGAATATTTAACATTGATTTTACAAAAAACATTTTGTCCCACTCTTTTGTCCCCTTTTAAAATTCTATAACAAATAGTTATATCTAGATATATAAGGGGAAGTTTACAATCCTGCAATATTCCAGATCTAACAGTTGTATCACTGCTGTATAAATCTCTGCCCAGAAAGATCATGCCTCATCTATCTATAATAAAATGAAAGTTTTAAACCTCATATTGGACCCAAATCAACAAACTATTTCTGTATTGGGGTCTTGCAGACCCCTATTATGTCAAAATTGGGAGAAAAATACATGTGATATATTTAAAATGGTGTTTATTGTTATCAGTAAACTATGAACGAGTTAAAACTTTTTGGATTCAGAAGCACAATACTGAGTACTTGCCTTGGTGTACAACTGACCTTGGGGTCAAACAAACAAACAAATGCACTACACAGCTGCTGGGCTCTAACTGACCCCATGTTTGGACAATGAAACTAGACAGCAAGAGCAACAATACAAAGGGCACAAATCACAGCAAAGTGGCAGTAAATGGCCTACTACTTTGAACATATGGCGCATCTAGGTAATGTATGTTCTGAAAATTCAAAGTTATTCACTTTGCACATTTTTATGTGTTTTTGTGTCTCATTCTTTTGAACGGATGTAACATCATCCTCATTTCTGAGGCTCTGTCTCAGTCCCCAGAGCATTCAACTTTGCTTCTCTAGAAGCCTTAGGGAAGGATCTAATGTTTCTTCCCTGCACTAGTGGTTTCACCATTTCTGTACTGAGGCCCCTGAGAAACATCCCTCTCTTACTGTAAGATTTATTATGCCATGTATGTTTCAACAAAATCCAAACAATAAATGCAGTCAGGCAGGCAATGCAACAGTGAGTCTTTGCCACAGTAAGTCGTTGCTCCAACAACAGCATCTGTCATGTGTGGGTTTGCCAAAAAATGTACCCTTCTGCTAGGTGGCGTTGGCAGCAATATCTAGGTTCAATATTGGGTTGTTCTAGAAGTTCCTCTTAAAAAAAACACAACTAGGTCAAGCAGGCCTGCTGATAGATCAAGCCTGCTGACAGGGCAGGTGGTGGGGAGCAAAAGGGTCAATTGCCCAGGACCCCAGTGATTGAAAAGGGCCTGAGTAGAAAAATTAAATCCATGGACAGCAAGTGAAACTTCAGGGAGACTTAAATGCCCATCCCTGCTTTTAGCCCATGGGTCACGCCCCCTCAACTCCAGCCTCCCATCCCACTCATGCCTCCACCACTCACTGCATCCCTGCTTCCCTGTCTGTTACCCCACAAATTCAAATTAATCATCTGTTTAGGCGGTTTCTGTTTTAAACAACAGGGACACTACTAATGAGGTAAAATCAATGCGGTCTGCTTGCCTAATGGTTAAATACCTTGGAAAACACAACTATAAACATTGATCAAGAACAAAGTGGAAAATTCATCAAAAACAAATGCTAACATTATTGGTCTTTACATTAATACAATGAAATTTAAACATTGAAAATATTTTACCATAATTAGTTCTTACTTATCATAGTAAGCGTAGCATCAAATGACAGTTAGATGGAATGCTGCTCTACTACAATACTTTAGAATCAATTGGACATCAATACTTATCCAATAACTTATACTACACACCTTAGAACTATTAAAATTCTTAATAATATATATCATTCAACAAATGATGATCAGTCATTTGTGGAGTGGGTGGAGATGAGCCCTTCTCATTCAAACAGCAGTCATTCAGCTTTATTGGTCAGTAGACCTCAAACACTCCTTGTACTTACACCACTTTATACAACCCTCTGTTTCGTCTCTAAGGATCCATTTTCTGCTCTGTCAAGACAAAGGTTTACCTTTTGGTTTAAGGCAGGAACCAGGGACTTTGATAGCCTGCTCGCCCAAAGCTAAAGCGCACCAATACCTACTGATGTCTTTGGGTCCACTTCTCCACACAGATCTTCCATTTGGACTCCTTCCAGGGGGTTGCTCCTATTGCTCCACTCCGGGCTTTCTTGATGCTCCTTCAGGTCTTGTTCAGCTGAAGGCTCTGTCTCCACAGATTCTACAGCCATTTGGCTGCTCCTTATATACTCCCAGGGAGCAGAGTGGGGGGGGGGGACATGAAAAAACGTGAGAAAGGGGAGGGGAGGATGAGGAACAGTAGAAAACATCAGGGAAGGGAGGGGGAGGACGGAGAATGTGAGAAAATGTCAGGGAGGGGAGGACGGTGAGGGGGGATATTCAGGGATGTTCAGGAAAGGGAGGGGGACTTTGATGAGTAGAAGTGTGGGGAAATATAAAGTTTATTAAGATGGAATTTTGACAAAATTATGTTAAGGGAATTGTGGTGTGTGGGAGGGTCACTCCTTAAAAGAGTATGGGAGAGGGTGGAATCCCTGGTCAATTACTCCATATGTTGAAGTGATCTATTCTACACTTATCTTTTGTTACTGATTACTCTATTTGCATGATACAAAGTGTCCTTAATTACTGCCATTACTTTGTAATTGGCTATCACCTTTACTGCTACTTGTTAGGATTTTAAACCTCCCTCTGAGGTTTTCGTGACTATAGGGCTAAAGCGGAAGATTTTGTGATGGACAGGCAGCAGTGGCGTTCATAACCTCCCTCACCCTCTCGCCCGCCCTCCCCATGAGCAACCTGACCGTGAACTGATTCTAGGCTTCATGCCCAAAGCACCAGAGGGAGCCAGTCTCCCGTGGGAACTGGCTGGGGCCTGATATAAGGTGTATTGATGTTTTGTAAGGCTTGACTGTGATATATTCCTTTTATCTGCTTTTTAAAGTTCCCTTGGCCTTGGGCCTAAGCGTGTAAAGGAAAAGCAGGCTTAATCACCCCACCTTCTCCTAAAATGCTATATGTTAGCATAGTCCCTGAAAATATGTGGACGTTGTCATAGAGCCGTGAACCAGGCTTTCTCGGTAACCTAGGACCAAGGCGTCTCAGAAACTCCTCGAGGTCATCAGCAGTTGTCAGGGATCCCCAGCTGTTGAAGGGATGTAAGCTCTCGCCACTTATTACTTTGCTTTGCTTGCTCAGGATTATTTACCCTGGCATTCAATAAAAATAATCCATCTTTTTTATGGTCTTTAACTGCGTCTGGTATTTATTGCTTGAGCTTTCAGGGGAGAAAATCCCACTTCGTCAGACGCTTTGAAGATGTATATTTTTGGCATTGTGGTTCCCAATCTTCAAAGCGTCTGACGAAGTGGGATTTTCTCCCACAAAAGCTCATGCGATAAATAAATTTGTTGTTCTTTAAAAGTGCCACAGGACTCCTTGTTTGTTTTGCTGACCTAGACTAACACGGCTACCCCTTTAGAACTTTTCCACCAACTGTGTTTAGTAATTCTCTTGATTCATTCCATCACCTGCTCAATTTGTTTTGCAGAAAGGTGTATGGTAATTAAAACATTCTGAGCATTTTTTTTAGCCTTTTCCTACCTGTTCCTGTAATTCTCAGTATTCTATCCATTTTCTAACTAAACTGACATTTAATCCTAAAGGAATTGGGCTAATTTGTTCATATGGACTCAGACTCTCGGGACCAATATGATCATCTAGTCTGACCTCCTGCACAATGCATCAAAACCTCACCCACCCACTCCTGCAATAAGCCTCTACTTTATGACTGAGTTAATTACCTCCTCAAATCATGATTTAAGGACTTTAAGTTACAGAAAATTCACTAGTATGTGAGCCATGCCCCATGCTACCGAGGAAGGTGAAAAAACCCCAGAGCTCTAGCCAATCTGCCCTGGGGAAAAATTCCTTCCCGACCCCAAATATGGAGATCAGTTAAACCCTGAGCAAGTCCCAACAGCCAGTCACTCAAGAAACAATTCTCTGTAATAACTCAGAACCCAGACCATCTATCCTCCCTTCTTAGGCCACTTGCATATCCACCACCAGTAGCCAAAGATCAAAGATCAGTCAGTTTTCAAAATAGGCTATCCCATCATACCATCCCCTCCATAAATTTATCAAGCTCAGTTTTGAAAGCAGTTATGTTTTTTTGCCCCCACAGCTCCCCTTGGAAGGCCATTCCAGAACTTTACTCCTCTAATGGTTAGAAACCTGTGTCTAATTTCAAGCCTAAATTTCCTGATGGACAGTTTATATCCATTTGTTCTTGTGTCCACATTGGTGCTGTACTCAAATAATTTCTCTCCCTCCCTGATATTTATTCCTCTGCTGTATTTATAGGAAGCAATCATATCACCCCTTAACCTTCTTTTGGTTAGGCTAAACAAGCCAAGCTCCTTGAGTCTCCTCTCATAAGGCAGGTTTTCCACTCAACGGACCATCCTTGTAGCCCTTCTCTGCACCTGTTCCAATTTGAATTCATCCTTTTGAAACATGGGGGACCATATAGTTGGTATTGGTCTCTAATTTCATCATTAACAGTTACTGGCAAGATAAATTTAACATTACAGCCTAATAATGATGTAACTTTACATAAATATCTGTTTTCATAAGAGTCATGAACAATATCATATACATGGTTCACCTTAAACAATATACATCAACTTCTAATACATACACATGTTTTTCCAACATATACAACCAGTGATTCATTAGAGGAACATTGATCTAATCAGTAATAACACTCTCCTTTATCGCTGTTTAGACAAATATCACAGGATTGGATAGCATTATTATCAGAAACATATCCATCACCTTGTTCCTCATTACAAGCCTCAAGTTCCATGGTTCTCCAGGTATTATATTGTTTTATTGTCCAAAGCCTATAACCAACTGGTTGCATCACACTTGAATTCACAGTTAAAATAAGTGCTATTATTGGAGATATCCATTTTACTTGTGGTCTTGATATCAGAAGTACATATACAATAATTTGATTGTCTTGAGGATTATAGGTGAGGTTGATCATTCTCCACCATTCATTTAAGTCTGTTGCAAAGTCAGATTCATGTTTCCACATCACACTTCTTACCTCCAGAGGTAAAATTCCACTCATTCCATCTCTGATAACATCCTTTATCACATCATTTGTCCATGTTTGTGCTTGCATACAGGCTAGTGCCAATGATAAATTATTTTGTAACACTTCTACTGTGTCCAAAATTTTTAAGTGATCTGCTTTCTGAGAGCTTTCCCATTCTGGGAGTATATTTGTAACTAAGTGTTGGCTTGTACTCATTTCTGTTAAAGAAGTTTTTAGTGGTTTTGCCAAATCTCCTAATCGTTGCCCTAGCATACTTGTTTGCCAATATTTCTACATCTAAACTGCTTAATATTCCTAATCCTGTTCCTGCTCCTCCCAGAGCTATGTTGACTATATATTTTTTTTAACTTTCTACTATTGGAAGCATATGGGAATACTTGTGTGTACAACCATCTCTTCCATCCTCTTTCTAAAGGGTTCTGTATATTTTTGACATTGTGGTTTAAGGGAAGAGATTGGTGTGAGGTCTATTATTACTTTCTTTAAGGAGTAAGTGGGATCTACTATAAATTGTTTCCTAATATCTTCTATAACTACATATGGACCAATACCTGTTACCTTTGATTCTGTTATCCTTGTGAAGGGAAAAGAATAACTAAAATCATTACCTACAATTTTCCATGTTCCACTTCCATGTTGTCTTGTCATAGCGTCTTATGTTTCACAATGATAATTGAATAACATTTGACCTGAATAGCCTCTGTCACACTTTTCTTCATTCATGACACGATAGTGCCAAAATGGATCTGTGTTAACTGTTTTTAGATAAAATCCTAACTCGTATTTTACACTCTGATCTCAGTGTTAGTTTGCTACTACCTCCTTTTGGATCCTTGAGGTTGAATTCATATAAAGTTAAGTCTGTTATGATACCATTGTATGTGTATTATTTGTTTATCTTCCTTACTCCATAAAGGGATGTTCCATACTAGAACACCACATAGAGACTCCTTTCCTAATAGTATAGACCTCTGTTCTGACCTTGCTATTACATTTGGTCCTTCTAGGATGGAACATTGCCAATCTCCCAGCATTGCTATTCTACCAGATATTTTACTTTTATATAGATCATTATCCCATCTGCATGGAGGGTTTAGGAGTGGATACTGAGGATGGGTTATTGACCTTTCTTGTTCCTCAGAATCAAACATTATGGAACATTTATGCAAGTATTGTGCAGCCATGTATTTTATATTATTCCTTTGTGTGATTGTCTCTAATGTTCCCATCATGATAGCAAGAGCTTTTGATTCAACTATTACTTCTACTCTAACCCTTCTTTGAATTGTAAATTCACACCCCTAAATGTTATCCACTACTAGTGCTTTTTTAGATTTTATTCATTGGATTGTTGTATCTGAATCTTGTATTACTTCTGGTTGTGCTGTACTCTCTATGCTTCATCACATAGCTGACTTAGGAAGAGGCATTGGTAATTCCTCACTAACCATTTTAGCAGATGACCTGGCAATAATCTTAAATTCTTGCACAGGTGCACATTGCCATGGTCCTGTTCTAACTACTTTTCCCATTATTTTTCCTTTTCCTTCTTCATTTTTCCATCTACAATTGAAAAGTTGTGGCATCTTTTCATCTGTTCTTGTCTACATGAAATTACTTTTCTAGATTATCAAATACAATATATTTATGTACCTCCTCTGTAATTAAAGTGTGACCTTTATGATTTTGAGGAATGAATTCTATAATTCTAACTGGTCCCATAATTACTTTAACTAAAGTGCCGTTAAATTTAGGAAGTGTAAAGACGCATTCTTCTGTGCTTCCAGGTGGGATGATGATGTCATCGCATAGTCTAACCCATTCAATTGTTGGAGTTAGAGCTGTCTTGTCTGAACTCACACCACCATAGTAGAATTCCATATGCACAGATGCCCAAAAAAAAACCCAAGATGAAAGCTACTTCATCTTCCATTAATTTTGAGTCTGAAAAGAAATAAACAGAGTCCCTTCCTCCTTCTTGAACCTCAACATTATTTATCCTTCCTAATAATTAATTTTAACAAATACTGACAATTTTATTAATTTAACATCTGAATCTTATCCTTTTAATTAACAATTTATTATTTTAACAATTAAAATTATTTTTTTGTAAAATATTAAGTTATTTAATTATAACTTTTTTTAACTATTCCTTTCTAAAATATAACAATCAAGATAAAACACAGAAAATGAAAATTAATCTAAATTAAAGATAGCCTCCTTGATAACCATTTTTTCTAAATCCATGCTTTGTCCGTTTTGTTTTTTTTAAGTATATCTTTGCCTGTTGTTCTAATGTTCTAATGTTGCACTAATGTATTCATATTTATAAGTCTGAACCTGTGGGTCACTGTTTCTCCTATTTCTACCTCAATTAGATGATTTTTGAGTAGTATAATTCTTTCCCCAGTTATTCCTCTTAGAAAACAATTTTGTGCTATTTCAGGGGGATTTGGATTATATTCATAAATATTAATGGTTGACACAGGGGAACTAGGAATCAAATTAATATATTAAAGATGAGTTCTTTCGTCGAACCACAGCATTACTGGGACCAGGATTGCTCCATAGGTATATCCTCTAGTTAGTTTTACAACTGGCTCTTCCTCTCAATTTAGGCTACTGTCCAGTGTTAATTCTCTGTCCCAATCCTCAATTCCATCCTGCCATGAATCTATAATTAAGAAAATAAACTTAGAATCTTATTTCTATTTCTTTATATTAATAACACTTCACTTCCTTTTTGTAATAGTAAATATATTATATTTAAAATCTCAGGGACATTCTTCTTAGATCAATCTGACATTCTAACAAGCTCAGAGTGTCCATCCCTAGATATCTGTGTCTATTCTCATACAATTCTTTTGTTCCATCTTTTAATCCCTAAACCTTTCTTTCTGTGATTTGGATATCAAGTGGGGTGGTTAAAAACTCTTCTTGTTCCTTCGTCTCAAATCCAATCATTGGTATTCTATCTATGAAGGACACTAGTGAGTATATCCATGGCTTATCTTTTGCATTAAGAATAGTCATAGCTGTTCCAGTATCTATTATAAACCTATGTGGGAACCTACCCACTCTAGAATATATAATTCCTTCTACTAATAAAGTGCCAAATTCATCTTTCCAAATTGGCATTTCATAAATCCTTGGTCTATATTTGTTTATTACTGTTGCATCGTCGCTCTTCCCCTTTTCCATTATGTTCTAAGCTAAATGTAAGATAACAACAACACTAATTAGTTTTTCAATCTCCTACCCCATTAGTTTTTCCTACCCTTATTCTATTTATCTATTTCTATTCTTCATCACCTTCTAAGAGTGTCTTGCCTTCTAACTCATCTATTCATTGCAACGCTTTTAATGCATCCATTCCTAGACTACTATATTGTCCTGGTCTTAAGTCCATCAGTCCAAAACTTCCACGTAACCTTTTCTCTCCTATTTTCACAGCCATAGCTTGACTTATAGGAATCATATACCATCCACTTGTGGAGTGTACTCATTGTCTTTCTTCAGTGGCCAAATCATCAATGTTTAATCCATTTGTATTTAGAATAGAGAATGATGCTCCTGTATTTATGGTAAAGAACATTCTCACAGGATTTTCCTTAATATAGATTGTTCTAGGGACAAGTAGTCTATGGTCCGAATCTTCTAATAACTGGACGATTTCTCCTTCTAATAATTCTTCTACAGACTACCGTATCTGCTGTCTTTGCTGTCACTTTCCATTTTTCCTATTGAAATCAAGTTCTTGCTGTATATATACACTTGATTTATTTGTCTATTTTCCTAGATTTTTACATTTTTATATTAGCTGAAACATTAAGCTTTTTTCAAAATTGATGGAGTATTTTAATGCTTTAAGGATTTCTATTCCTATTGTTGTGTATGGATGTCCTACTTCCATTAAACCAAACTGTACATTCTCAACTGTTTTGTTTCCTATTCTGATGGTCAAAGTAATTGTCTCTAGTTTCCCTAGTATTCCATTCACTCTTATTTTCTCCGTTGATTTATAGGGGAGAATTTCTGGAAGGATTTTCTCATTCAGAATGGAATACACTGACCCTGGATCTATATAACAAACTTGACCAATTTCCTTATTCTCTGATGCTATATGTATCATTACTAGTAACTTGTTGAAATGATCTCTTCATAGTGGAGTGATAGTATGCAGGGTATATTTGAATAGTTTTCTGTAGATCTTAAGTTTGGGTAGCTTTTTCCTCTGACAGCGTTAACATATATCTGCATCCTTGCTCTACTGGATCGTCTAAGAAGCTATTTTTTCCAGTCTGGCAGGGCTTCTAACTGATCACATTCTTTAAGGAATTCTTCAATATCTATCTGTGGAATTCCTCCTTCTCCTTGTTACAATATCCGTAGTATTTCATCATCCTCTATGGATGTCATTTCCTTGACCCAATCTGCCATCTTTCTAAATCTATATAAAGAAAAATTCTTTATTACTCAACTCTCTAATCTTAAACTATTCTTACTTATCTACACTATTCTTTTACTCATCTTATTGCTATATTAAATGTTAGTATTTCTTAAGTTAAATCTCCTTTCTATTTCTTCATTTGTGAAGAATGAAACCATTTTGCTACCTTTCTTTTTCCTTGCTGAACTTCTGATACACGGTAGGACTACTTTAACAACTATTCTCCCTGGTTCTTCCCGTATGGTACAAAGTACATGATCTTTTTCTTTGAACTGCCTATACATTACTCTATCACTATCCGCCATTCCGGTGGCAGATTTTCCCAAGGTTCTTATTTGTTCAGGGGAGTAAGGTCTCTTCTGTTCATTCTTCTCCATCTCCTTGATTACCAGCTGCAGTTCTTCTAGTTACTGTTATTACTAGCGCTATGGAGGGTGGTCATTGGAGTACCTCTAGCTCTTCTCTCAATGACCTTTAGGATGATATTTTTTTCTTTTAGGTAATTATAGAAGTTGTCCCAATCATCTTCTAATTATTCACCTTCCCAGTGACTGCTTCTACATTTAACTGTTGATAGTACCCCTCTACTAAATCTTAGTTCTTCCCTTAAAGCACCTATTTTAAACAAGCTGCATGATCTATTCTTCCCTTTTCTCCTACATCTGAGAACTTCACTCTCATAGCAGCTTGATTATCTGTGGACAATCTTCTCCATTTTTCAGTTTCTCAAATAATTCTCTTTAATTCCTCCTTTCTCTCATCTAATTCCTTTTGGAATATCCTTAACTGAGTGGATTAAGTCAACATAGCTGTCCTCAAACTATCTGCCTCAGTTTCTACATTCTTTAATTCTTTACTGATTTTATCTTTCTCCCCTTGTAATGTCTGCTTTTCTCCTATTCATTTTTCTATTTCTTTATCGAAAATAGTTGCTGCCAAGTATAACCCTTGTAGAGCAGCCTGCTTTCTTTCTTTCTTAGTGGGTTTTCCTTTAAAAATGCCCTTTTCAGAACGGACTCATTGCTTACAGAACTGTTGAAAGGCTCCAGGTCCCATGAAGGCATATTTCTTCCATGGGCCTCATCCTATACTCTGGACACAATCTTTCAAGTTATCTCCTAATATTGTTTCAGAATCACTATTCTGCTTTTGTTTTTCCTTTTTCAACATTTTGCCTTTTCTTCGTTGGGATACCACTTCTAAAAAAAAATTAGAATCTCTTGAAAGCAGGAATGGACGCTTTATTCAGTGAGAGACACTACTCTGTCTAGGTTTTATACAAATTTACTGACATGATTGGACACTCTCTCCAGTGGGAGACACCTGCTATATTTATCAACAGTACTGGACACCTTATCCAGTGAGAGATTACCTGCCTTACTTCTGTATCCTTTTAACCCACTTCCTTTTATTTTTTAACCCGAGATTTAACCAATTTGAGCCTCTGCTCACACTGACTTTCACAGGCCATGTACACATGATCACTTTATTGTGTGATAAGGCTCCTTACTGCGCAATAAAGCTGGTAGCGTACACACAAGCATTTTCCCTGTTGCATGGCAACACCCTCTTGCCACGCAACAGTTAAACCACTCAAATCGAGAATGGTTAGCCTTACCGCGGAACAGCTATTCCACGGCAATGCTTGTGTGTACCCATTTTGCACGTTAGACAGCCTCCAGAAATGTCCCAGCATGCCAATCAAGGACACTCTGGGACATTGTAGCTGTCAAATATGTCAATTTCACTGCTCTAGCAGAGCAGTGAAATTGACTGTTATGGAAGCTGCCAGGTTTGGCGGCTCCCCTGGACTGAGCTGCGGCCCTCAAACACGCAGCCCCCGCCGCCACCCAAAGCCCTGCAGCTTCCTACCTCAGCCCCTGGGTTTCGGGTGGCGGTGGGGGCGGCGCGCCACCCGAAGCCCTGCAGCTCCCTAGCCTAGCCCCCAGCCTTTAAGTGGCGGCGGGGGCTGCGCGCTTAAGCGCTGCATCCCTTGCCGCCATCCAAAGCCCTGCAGCTGGACTAGGGGGCTGGCTGTGGGCAGTGCAAGGTGGGACTGGTGCCCAGCATGCACTGCTCTTGTTTCGCAAAGGAGCGTTCACACGGGTGAATGCTCCTTTGCGATACAACAAGCATGTGTGTACAAACAAAAGCACTATATTTATAGTGCTTTCCTTGTCCCGCTATAAGCTATTGCGGGACAAGTTTGTCGTGTGTACATAGCCACATTGACTTTAATGAGTACCCTACACTTGACTCATTTTAATGATCTGCTTATTTTAGATCTAAGGCTTTTAAGAATACCCTTTTTCAGCACTCAGCAACAACTATATCCACAACAATTGCTTATTCTCTATCTTACCTTGCTTACCTGCTGGTGCTCCTTTTTGCTGTGTGTGTGTGTGTGTGTGTGTTTGTGTAGTGCTATTCCTTCCTGTCTTGCCTTAAAAGTGCATAAAATTAGAACTCCATACCTTCTGACCATCCTTTAAGAGTACTATAAAAACATGAGGCTTGGCTGTCAAGTTACTTCTTATAGCATCTTGACCTACCTCAGGGCCAACCCTAGGAGGGAGCGGGGCCCAGGGCCAACTGGCCTGGGGGAACTCCATCCCATGCTGGAGGGGGGAAGTGCAGCTGGACCGGCCTGCTCCACTGCTGGGACACTGGCAATCCAATGCAACCCCCACCAGCGGAAGCCGGCCCTGACCGTGGCCCAGAGGCTGATGCTAGGAGCTGGCCCGGCCTGGGATCCAGCTGAAGCCACTGCAGCTGGGGACTTCAGGCCACCAGCACCCCAGCTACAGCCAGGGACCCGAAGCCCCCACCACCAGGAGCTGGCCCCGGCTGAGGCCACGCTGCTGTCAGGGGCTGGTCTCGACCACAGATGGAGACCGTCTTGTGAGAGCAGGCCAGCCTAGAAAGACCTGGCCCCATACAACCAGCCCACCCATGGGTCAGCTGCTCCATCCTAGGGCCAGGGAAGGCCAGCCCAGAGGCCGGGTGAAGCGCTCCCACCCCGCCCTGCTGCCTTCAGCTCGCTGCTGAAGGCAGCGGTGGGGAGCAGGACGAAGCATGGCCTTGGGGGGCAAGGGGAAGACATGGTACAGGCCCCACTGAAACCAGGACAGCGCGGGGCCCACCTAACCATGGGGCTTGGGGCAATCGCCCGGTTTGCCCCCCCCCCCCCCCCCCCGCCCCCCAAGGATGGCCCTGAGGCATGGGATATCCAACTGTTAATTTCTTCACAATTTGGCTAACTCTTGTCTGTTAGGCCAGTGGAACATTTAACACTTTGTGTGATGTGTTTGTATACTTTGAGAGATTTGTGTATGTGTGCTTTGTATTGTGTTATGTGCATATAACATCTGAATATGTAAATAAACATTAAACAGCATGAATATTTATATATACTTGAATATGTGAATCATTAGAATTTTCTGCTTTAAATTTCTACATAGATTTTTCTGCTCTGGTGTCCATTATTTTCCATTTAGGCAAGCAAGCCCATGCAGGGACACCAATTTCTTATCCCAGAAACTTAAATTATTTGGCTCTTGAGGCAGTTTCTGTTTTAAAGAGGGTCACTATTACTGAGGTGAAACCAATGAGGTCCACTTCCTAATGGTTAAACACCATGAAAAATACAATTACAGCCTATTGATCATGAACAGACAGAGTAGAAGATTCTTCGAAAACAAACGTTAACATTTATTGGTCTTTACATTAATACAATGAAATTTAAACACTGAAAATATTTTACCATCAAGAATTAGTTCTTACTTATAGTAAGCGTAGCATCAAATGACAGATGGAATGCTGCTCTGCTATAATACTTTAGAATCAAATGAACATCAATATTTATCCAGTAACTTATACTACACACCTTAGAACTATTAAAATTCTTAATCTATATTATTCAACAAATGATGATCAGTCATTTGTGGAATGGGTGGAGATGAGCCCTCATTCAAACAGCAGTCATTCAGCTTTATTGGTAAGTAGACCTCAAACACTCCTTGTACTTACACCACTTTATATATCCCTCTGTTTCGTCTCTAAGGATCCTTTTTCTGCTCTGTCAAGGCAAAGGTTTACTTTTTGGTTTAAGGCGTAAACCAGGGACTTTGTTAGCCTGCTCACCCAAACCTAAAGTGCACCAATGCCTACCGATGTCTTTGGGTCCCACTTCTCCACACAGATCTTCCGTTTGGACTCCTTCCAGGGGGCTGCTCTTGTTGCTCCACTCTGGGGGTGTGCTCTGGGCTTTCTTGATGCTCCTTCAGGTCTTGTTGTTCAGCTGAAGGCTCTGGCTCCACAGATTCTACAGCCTT
The DNA here is from genome assembly GCA_007922175.1 of Pelusios castaneus. Taxonomy (NCBI): domain Eukaryota; kingdom Metazoa; phylum Chordata; order Testudines; family Pelomedusidae; genus Pelusios; species Pelusios castaneus. Next base: position 15,167 of record VOCT01085218.1, read on the forward strand.
TTGGCTGCTCCTTACATACTCTCAGGAAGTGGGCAGGCAATGTGAAGAAGTATGAGAAAGGGGAGGTGAGGAGGAAGATCAGAAAACATCAGGGAGGGGAGGAGGGTGAATGTGCAAGAACATCAAGGAAGGGAGGGGGGATGTTCAGGAAGTGGAGGGGGACTTTGAGGAGCAGTAGACTGGGGAAATATAAAGTTTATTGAGGCTATGTACATACGACAAACTTGTCCTGCAATAAGCTATTGCAGGACAAGGAAAGCGCTATAAATATAGCGCTTTG